>VZTE01002607.1:887898-1178556 GCA_013397775.1 Eulacestoma nigropectus | reverse complement strand
AAAAAAAAAAAAAAAAAAAAAAAAAACCAAAAAACACCCACCAAACAACAAACATCTGAAGCTCTAAGACATATACAAATAAATAAGCAGAATTCTACCCCGCAGGTGGTAAACAGATTGGAAATAGGAATTCTCACAAACAAGTGTAAATAATAGAATAAATATCTATAGTGCTATATTAGTTTTAACTCTTTTTTTACCCCAGGAAAGAGAATGAAGGACTAAATATCAATTCAGACATGTATACATCCATGACACTTTCATATTTATTTTGAAAATTTAGAGTTTCTTTTTTTAATTTGCCTCTAAATGAATACCAGCCAATGAAAATGAATTCCAATTTAGCTCATCACCATCAGTACAAGTTCTCCAAATGTATTACATCAACACACCAAAAACTTCCTCAAAACATCTCTCAGCAATCTCCAAAACATGACAACCATCATTGTCCATTAATTTCTATTAGTGTTATTAGAAAAGACAGTAGCATTCTACTATAAGGCATTCTAAAAACTGCTCTTCAGTAAAATGATTTCCATACATTTTAAAATATCAAAAAGGAAACAAATTATTCTTTAGAAGAAAACAGTGTTCCTCCTTGATTTCTACAGATTGTCTTTCTTTGGGGGGAAAGAAAGATAATTGAAAAAATCCTGATATTTTTATAGTATCATTATTTATAATTTTGTTAGAATTGGGTTTTTCCATCTTGAAAGCTTTTTTTTAAGACCTGGATGGTTATGGAACTAAAACACAAAATAATTCTCACTTACTAGCATGCTTGCTTGTAGGACAAAGTCTCAAAAAGTGCTAATACAAGAAAAAAAGAAAAGTCAAAACTGATTCTTAACCTCCAAAGAGTTTCAAAATCTATTTTACTATATGAAAAATGAAAATGTCAAATTCCCATTCCAGTGGGCTGGTAGCCATCAGAATTCCCTTTTCATAATCACGACTTTACAAAAAATGCAACAAAGTGAAAAATCAGACTGAAAGATCTTCTGTACCCTAAATTTCTCATGATTCAGTATTTCCCTGTACAAACACAAAATACGGAACTGTGCTCCCATCAACACACACTGATGTTCTAATAAAAGGCTCCATGCTTATTGCACCACAAATTCCTTAGACTGCACGCAGACTTTTCTGACTATTAAAGATTAATACTTAGCTTTGCTTTATGCATTAAGCACAAACAAACTTGACTACAAGACTGACACAGATGAGTCACAATAAATTCATTCCCTATAATTTGTGTCTGCTATCAGGGGAGAGCCTACAGTTACAAACTTAAAAGTCATTTTGAGATCTGTCATAAATATTGATCATCAATCACTCATTTATCCACTTTTTTTCTTATAAAACCTTGTGTGAATAGAGGAAAAGCTATAAATCAACAGGCGAGAACAAAGTTTGGAAAGAAGGTAATAGCAGGCCTTAGTAGACACATGATATTAATGGATGAAAGAACAGAAGGAAAGTAATTTTCAGTTTACCTGTCCTCAGTAATTCATGGCACTGTTAATTGTCCTTCGTGTCAAAGTGTAGTGTATTTATTTTCTCAAAAGGTACACTGTGTCTTAGGATATGTCCATATCAACAATCTCCATTGCACATTCTTTTTTCCTGGCAACCTGTGTGCATTGAGGGGAAAAAAGAAAACATTTCATGGTGTGGTGTGTCTCATACTGACAGAGCATGAGATTATCACGTGCTTTAGAACAAACATAAAAATCTTGCCATTAATTATGAAACAGAAACAGCTCTAAAGTGCAAGCAGTTGAAATTTCTTAGGCAGACCACCTAAAACATACAATCTATAAACAAAGAAAATGAAAGAGAATTCGTCTGGTTTTGCCTAGAGGTTATATTCTGTTCTGCTTCTCTTAATCAACAATAATTTTAATAATAACGTGGAACTTGTTCTTGAGATACCACAAAGTACGTAGTCTATGCTACAGTCATTATCCCATTTACCGCACGAAATATTTGCCAATTCACACCAGAACTCAATGACAAAGATAAATCATCATCCTTTTCTGAACTGCATTTATTGAAATGCAGCTAGTTATTTTATTGTGCATTGAGTTTTTCCAATGTTTATAGCATTTTATAGCATTTGGCAGGAGCTGTACATTCAACAAGGCCAAATGTACAATGCTAGGGAGCACCTGGGAACTTGGGTATTCTTTGTGCACCAACTGTCTCTGACAGTAGAGCCGCTTCCTGACAGGAATTAAACGCTGGTATCATCACCATGACATACATAAATCTTCCCTACTAGCTGCAGATCTGAATAGTATTTTTTTTTTCCCCGAGGACAAGCTTTTGATCATTTTGATTTCATTGCAGTTTTATATATGTGTGACAGTCATTAATGGTTACTTACATATTTTATTAATCTGGAGCTACTTTATGTTACTCTCCTGAGGAAAACAAAATTCTAAGGCAGGTGTGTACGATGTTAATTTTGCACAATGTAGTTATTCAAATACCTGGAAATGTAATTTCTCCTTCGAAGTAAAAAACATCTGGTAGTAAATAGAGTGATCCCTAGTTAATCAACAGATCGCAGACGTGATACCTGACAAGTTCATGCCAAACATCAAATACTTCCACAGAAAATATGAAATCACTTGAATTCTGGAAGACTCTGGAATTCTGTGTTCAGAGGCAATGTGTGAAGGAAAACTCAGGGACAAAAATGCAGTAACATTCCTTTATAACTAATATTAAGCTTAATTTGAGATATTGCAATATTTGAAGTTTCTCTTACGTATCATATCAGCTACATATATAATACTTTTGAATTACTAAAAAGGATGTATCTATTTAGTAGGTGGTGTGGAAATAAAAGGAATGTTTTGAACACTTCCATCTTTTTTTCTATTAAGAGTGATTTTCTATCCCAAAGACACATTATCACTTGTCTTTATTAGCTTACTGTGATCCAGTGGGTTTATTAATTAACTGTAATTAAATTACTCTATCGTCAGCTTCTTGTCTCTGCTGACTGCTTTCGATGTATATACAAAAGATTAGCTTCAGTATCTAGAAAAGCAAAATCATTATTTAAAACTTAACTGGAGGGGTCTAATAGGTTCTTATAATCCGAAAGAATTTCTATTTGGGTACAGATGTTAAAAATATATTCTTCCTCACATTTATGAAATACAAAAATAGAAGCATACTAAATCTTATAAAAAAAATATATTAATACAATATATAGGAAATAGAATAAAGAAGCTAAAAAGTGTTATTCTCTAAAGCATGAAAAAAATGCTTTATACAAACACCTACAACACTGATACATTATTCATCTTCCATAATAAATGAGAATAATCAGGGGACAAAAATAGACACCAGAGAGAAAAACCCATCAGACACATTCACAGTCACAGATTATACCACAGCTTAATTTACTAATTTATAAGCAAAAACTAAAAAGATTACAGCTGTTCTGAAACTTAATCACCAGGATCATTTGAAAACTTCCCTGTAGAAAGTGATTTTTCTCCTATGCTGCATGAAGATCAGAATTTGACCTAATTGTACCATTAAAACTATGAGAACCACTCTGTCAAAAAACAGGAGGTACATATCGTCTCACAGATTACAAGATTTTAAATTAACCTCAAATATTTTGCCTCCCATCAGTAGTTTATCCTTCCCAAGTATGACATGAACCACCATTGGCAACAGTAGATGAATGGATCAGATGACATTTCAGTCTGCAAACTAGATCACAGACTTTTCTTCTTCGTACAGACAGTGAAAATTATTCTATAATCATACAAGTAGCACCCACCTCATAGTAAACTGCTAAAGTATTTCTTCAATTAAAAAAAGTCTTAATCTCATTTGTCTTCTTTAATATATCACAGAACCAATTAGCACCTAATATTAATCCAATTTTACCAGTAGTTAGTTGAGGTATTTTAACAACCACTCAGAGTTCACACCCAGATATGCACTGTGTGTGCTGGTGACTCTCATCAGTCAGTTCCTCTTCTGCTTTCAAACACAATTCAGGGAAGTGGATGTCGGAATAGGTACCAGTGACAGAGGGGCTCTGACTGCAGAGGTTCAGTTTCTAATTCAGTCATATGTTTAAAATAGGTCACCAAGGGTGGTAATGGACATTATGCTTAGAGAAGCATCGAGCATAAGGATTTTATCTTTTGGCGTATGTTTCCAATCTGAAAAATGACAGTAATAATTCATTGTACACTTTTTATTTGTATGTGTAAACAACAGACAGAACTATTTATAAAATGCATATGACAATGATACCAACTTCATACAGATGTTTTCATAATAAAAGAAATAACAGCACTAATCAATAATCCTTCTATTGTTAAACAAGTATTATATTAGAATTGCCATTGAGGAACTGCCTGGAGCATAAATACAATTACAGATTATGATTAATTACAGAATTATTTTCATTCTGTGTTTGGGAATCAATCACTGAGGATCTCTGAGGTTGGAAGGGATCTGTGAAGACCATCTAATCCAAGCTTTCAAAGACATCTACAATGTTTTGAGGATTTGCTGAAGTGAGCATTGGTTTGTTTCTCATCCTGCCTGTAATATCATAGAATCCTATTTCCTGATCATGTTCCTACAATACAATGGCCACTGAAGAAAAGACTGATTTTCATCCACTAGCAGCATAGTATTTTGTTGCTAAAACATTCTACTGTATTTCAGCAACCTGTTAGTGTCTCAAAACTTTAAATTCACTTTCAACCCTTTAATTTCAAATTCTGATTAGGTTTTGCTTTCTGGTAGTTTGACAGTGTACATATCACTACATTCCATTTTCTCTTTTAAAAACACTATTTCTCAGTCTGATGTGACTTTGTTTCCACAGCAAAGATTACACAGTTGTGGAATGACAAATTCTCTCATCTGTCACCATACCGTATTTAAATAAGGCCCTTCACAGTCCTTCTTGTCCCTCACAGAAATTGCAAGGTCAAATTATTTCACATTAAAAACACGGAAATCAAAAAAATCCATGGTATTACTGTTCCCTAATGAGCGATGACTAAGACTGAATTATTTGGATTCTCTTTCCCGTTGCATAATGCTATGAAACAAAATGCATTCTGCAGGCTCATATAGTTATCCAGAATCTCCTGAAGGATGTAAATTTTCAGTACCTCGTTCAGGGCAATTTACTTGTTTTATGATGGTTCCATGTTGAAAAGAATCTGACTCCCAAATAGATTAAGTCAACATACCACATTGTAGGAGTCTTGGTTGGATTTATACTCGGGATTTTATGGAAGTGACTCAATTGTTCCTAATAAGCCAATAAATCATACAACTTGTTGGCATAGTCAGAACGTGACATAAAATGTGCACATCTATTTCTCTTACTCATCGCCTAGGGAAAAAAAATTAAATTGTTTTCTATACCCTAATTCTGAGAGTGACTTCTAGGACACTCAGTGAAGTTGACTCAGAATTCAACCATAAAGTTTTAAATAAAGATTATTGTTGTCTTTCTTAAGCAACATTCATGTATCACACAGAAAAATTCCTTGCATGCATGAACAACCATACAGCTTTTGGAGATACAGTTTCCAGTAATGTAAAATAGATTAATTAAAGATAGGTTGATAAACCATTTCTTTACCACTGCATAGGAAATAAGCCACACTTTAGGCACTTTTATATAAAGATGTTTTCTTATTCTGTCATTGCTTTAAACTGCCTGATTTCTTTTGATGGGGTATTTCTCCATTCCCAACGATCATTTCATTTCCCTCCTCTGTAAAATCTTCTCTACTTCTCCATTCCTAGCAAAATAAAAAGTGGGAGCAACACAATGGAAAATACCTTTCACTGCCATGAACCACCTTTTTCAATCCATTCCCTAGTGCCTGGCTCTGGATGGAGTCAGTAACACCTGTGTAGAATTAATACTACACAAGGTAGTGTGCACTACACATGGCAAGCAAATCAGAATACAAAAGTTTTATACCCATCTCACACAGGTATGGAAGATTACACGTGCTGCAAAACAGAGTGAAAAAAGCTATTATTGTGGGGATATTCAATCACAGCCCAGGATACATTTGCTTCCAAAACATAACAGGAGGAGAGCCTCCTCCTCATCCTTGCAAAGGAAGCTGCATGGTCCAAAAAAAAATGGGAAGCATCACCAGCTGATTTAGAGTGCCCCCTCCCAGGTACAAAAGGTTCCCTGAGAGGAAAGTCTTCTCACATCGTGTTCAAATGTGTCCCTTCAACTCCTAAATGTAACAGAAACAGCTTGAGGTGCGATAGGTTTGAGATAGACTGGGAAATGCGACAGTGCAGTGGAAGTTTTTTACTGGTTGTAAAGCTTTTAAATGATGTCTTATGTACACAGTTTGCATGAAACTTCAGTGTAAATACTACTGATATTTTAAGCCTTTGTGTAAACATGCCTAACTTTAACACTGCATTATATTGATTTAAGTAATTTTTAGCTGGCTTAAACTAAATCAAGATATGACACATTCTGGAACATGAATGTCTACACTGGGGCTTACACTGAAAGAACTGAAGCTATGAGTCATTACAGGGTTTCAGCACAAACTATATCTGGACTTAAGTCATCTTCATATACTCTGTGACAGATGCTATTCAGTTAGGAAAGTCAATAGGGAATTTCCTTACCACTAAGAGGAAAAGTAACTTCTGGACATAGGGAATAGCCACATCATTATTAGTATTTAAGTAGGCAGATACTGAAACTATTTTCCACACCATGATTGGCAATTTCCAATGATTTAATTTATCATGACAGGACAGCATTTAGCTTTAATCAGAAAAGTAAAGGTTGTTAAACCAGAAAAATTTTATATTTATGTTGCTTTAAAAAAAAGCTTAATGTTTATTCATCAGCAATTGAAAAATTTAAATCCCAGAATCTATTTGTATACACCTAGAATTCACAGATATCCAAAAACCTTAGTCCATACCTAATTAATGTCAAAAAAGGACTATCCCATTCTCATAAATATATGCATACAACTAATTGCTATTTAAATAAGCAACATCTTAAAAATCAGATTAGCCTGAGTTTATGGAACTGGTATTATATTTTACAAATAATTTGGAAACAGAATTTGAGCCTCACAGTAGCATGATATTGTAAAAAGTATCTTATTATCCTTTCATTATTATGTGCTCAGAATTAAAGACAAGCTGATACACATCCTGCAATTTATGAATGCAAGACAGGTTCTTATTCCTGAGAAAGTCAAAATAAACCATGCCATCGTTACTACTTAGATACAACTGAAATGAAAAATGAGACAAGCAAGGAAGCCAATGGAAAAATACTTGAAAACCTGTAACTTAAACTTTTTTAGAAATACATATTTCTTACTGTCTTTTGCAGGACAATACAGTCCTTTGCAGGTTTACAGATTCAGTTCTTGATATTTTCTAGTGAAATTAATCCATATGTACTAGAAATAGCATAGATCAAGCAAACATCAGTCTAAATATTAATTTTCTCAAAAACCTTTGATCCAAACAGAGGTCTCTAATGGACAGAGCCAATACATCTTATCTTCTCTATGATCCTTTCACAGGCAGCATTATGTGGAGAGTTGCCATGTGGTTCTGTTTATGCTCAGTATAGTTTGATTTATTTCATTATATGCAGTTCAGAATGCTATATCAAGCCACTCCTTGCAAATACTGCCTTAGGTCATTTCACCCTCCAGAGATTAATTTCAATTAAAAGACATTTTTCACATCATAAAATAATAGCAAACACTTTTGGTGAAAGACCTAAGATTTTAATTTTTTTTTAGTAGTATTTATTTATTTCAGTAATAAGGCATACCTGTAGGCTACATACTAAGGTAAATGGAAGACAAAAGTTTGGCTTTTTTCCTGAGAACCTACCGATTTACCGTTTCTTCCATCTCTGTCCAGATCCATCTATGAACAGAACCTCCCCTCGAAGTGTGTGAAAACACATACATGACCCTCCATTAATAAATTTTAAAAAAAAGTTACCAGACCAATAAAAATAAAACAAAAAATTAGCACATAAACCGTAACATCTACTACAATAGTTCCATAAAGGAGACATGAAAGTTTTTATCACTCCTTTGTCCATGATTTTCCCCATGTGTGAATTATTATTTCAATAGCTTGCAAGGTATTAATCATAAGTTATGACCTATTACCATGACACAGATGAACTGAAGTGTGCTGGTTTGGGCTGGGATAGAGTTAATTTTTTTCATAGTAGTCCTATGGGGCTGGGTTTGGATTTGTGCTGGAAAGTTTTGATAACACAGGGATGTTTTTGTTACTGCTAAGCAGTGCTTACGTACAGTCAAGGGCTTTTCTGCTCCTCATCCCACCTCACCAGTGAGGAGCTGGGCGTCCACAAGAAGCTGTGAGGGGACACAGCCAGGACAGCTGTCCCCAACTAATTTGAGGGACATTCCACACCATATGGTGTCATGCTCAGTATATAAGGGTAGAAGAAGGAAGAGGCTGGGTGGGGAACGTGATCAGAGTGGTGCTGTTTGTCTTCCCAAGTACGCTTCATGCATGATAGGACCCCAGGAAGCAGTGAATTAATTCCTTACTTTGTTTCCTTGCATGCACGGTTTTTGCTTTATCTATTAAACTGCCTTTATGTCCACCCACAAGTATCATCACTGCTGTGATTCTCTTCCCATCCCACTGCAGCCTGCTGGGTGAGGGAGTGTGTGAGCAGCGCTGTGGTGCTTGGCTGCTGGCTGGGGTTAAACCATGCTATGAGGATTACACATAACTGCCCTTGGAAAAATGAACCTGAGAAAAAGATCAGCACACACCGCATCGACCCCTGCAGCAATCAGCAGAAAATGAACACACATTGACCAATGAGCGGAATAATGGCTTTGTTGACAATCTCAGTGAAGTTCAACCTCTGCAACTAAGTGGATAGAGAGATAAAAAGACATGATTAGAAAAACTCCATATCTTCTCTGTTTGTTGCTTTTTATGATCATCCCCCATTAGTCACATACATGTCCAGATGGCCACAGATCAAGGATCATATGTCACTTCTGATCACAGTAGTTTCTTCCCCCTTCTGTCCACAGATAATAGGAAAATATTCCACTCATCAGAAAAATATTTCTACTTTGTAAAATGTTAAAATAGTTTATTTTAATAATTAATATTTATTCACCCCTCTTCACCTCTTAATTAAATTCAGGAGAAGTCAGCAAATCCACAGTGGACTTATGGTCCCAATTTATACTTGCAAATATTGTAAGGTCCCATGAGGATTATATAACTGATGATACACCAGTTAGTTGCACATGACTTTTCTAAATGCATACATTGCATAAGAAAGAAAACAAAAGAAGAATAAATCACTACCTGAGATGGATGCAAAGACGCAAATCAAGCAAGTATTACATATCCATCCAGAGACTAGATGGAAAAAGAGACAAATATTTTTTTTTCCTGTTTAAGTAAACTTGAATTAACCTTAAAGTTAACCTTGTTAGGACATTAGAATTTTTATGGACTGTATTAAAACATAGCAACTCTGACAGAAAATAAAAGCAGCCAATTTTATTATTTTTTAAAATCCATAACAAACAATCAATAATGCAGTGACATGATCGTTAAATCACTGCAGTATTGAAAAAATAAGTGTGGAGATGCGTTTACAACAGTGGAAAGCAAGATAGTCCCATAGAGGGATAAAAATTTTAACTATACATTGCTTCTTTGCACAGAGGCCATTAATCAGGCGTGTAGGTGTCAGGGATATCTGGCATTGAAGCGGCTGGGCTGTGCAGCTTGGATATCCAGCATTATCATTTGATGCCAAGAAATAAGATTATTCTATCCTCTTCATTCACACTTTTTAGGAATTTAAGTAGATTCAGCTGGAAAAGAGTAACTTTCTTTTGTGATAATTGCTATGATATCTGATTTGAACATAGCAAAAGCCAAAGTCTCAGGAAATTAAAGAGGAAAAGAAGGAAGATCAAAGATTTTTATACAATTTATTAGCACAGACATAAATATAAACACACATATATATGTGTACATGTATACATATATACACATACATATACACACATATATAATAATATATATACACACATATATACATGCACACATTTTATGATTATATTTGATTATAGATGAATAAATATTAAAGTTACTCAAAAGCAGTGGGAGCAATGCTCCCAAGAACTGCAGATCTGGGAATTTTCAGAGAAAAATCATAAGAGAAAAGTAATCCAAGCTTCAGGTACATGTACAATGCAATGCAATGTAGTTTGACTGAAGGTACATTATCCATCCCTAACCTGACAAATATTTTTAACAAGAAAATACCTGGGTTTTTTTCATGCTTATAAAATCTGATTATTTTATCTGTCTTTAATCAAGTGTCTGAAAATGCAGAAAAGAAATTGGATGACATTTACTGGTACATCCAAGGTCTTTCATCAAGTAAAAAGGATTTACATTAAATAGTGCAATCTTATAAACTGTATATGGAAGGATTAAGGTGAAAATTTTAATGCTACTAGAAGTTACTGAACAACCAAGAGAACATAATCATAATGAATTAGCTGGTATTGTTCCACTTTTAATGTAACTGTACAAAACCTAATCTGGACTTCAGTAGATCACAATGCATGTGCAAGGAATATTAATTCAACCTGTAGAAGATAACAGGATCATCAACAAAAGAACAGAATACAATCTTATAAGATGAACTGGAAAATGCTTAGCTCATTCACTCTAGAAAAATTAGGGTTAAGAGAAGATTTGATTACAGTCTATAAATGTATTGGCTTGTTAAAATTAGAAAGACACAGGGAACTTCTAATGTAAAGGGCAGTGTCATAAAATCAAACGTACATACCCTAATGCATTTCTTAATAAAAACATAAGAACACTTCTGAATATTAAGATGGTGCATTTTCTGTAATATTCTTACACTCCGAGAAGGGGGGACAATTGTCCTTTCTAATCTACAGTCCACCAAATTCAGGGAACTTTGTTTCTTGAGACAGGCTGAATTGATTTTAAGAAAGGAAATACATGATCTGGTGGTCTTGTAGAAGAGAGACCCAGTGTCAGTAAGGTGTATTACAACAACAAAATCAGTTTTAATTGGTTTTAGTCTCTGGTCAGCTGTATCCTCACACAGGAATTATCTTGACCATATTCACATACTTGTTCTCCATAAGTAATTTCAAAAAATACATATTACTTCAGTTTGAAAATCACTCAGTGACATAAGCCCCTTAGCATATTTTGATGCTCACATGATTACCCTTAAAATACAGTATTTGCTTTGGAAATCAAAAATCTTTATGACACTTACCTTTCAGAAGAAAAACAATGGTGGTACTTGAGGCATATATAAAATATAACAGGTCTCAAAACCAGCCAGAAATCCATGCAAAATTGAGTTCTACAATTATTCCTACTTGTATGACTGTTTACTTCAGTAGCTCCTACCATAAATCATTCCTCATCACCCCGGCTTTACTGACGGATTTGTAACGGGTGGATACAATGATATGCATGCACATTGAGTAGGTGTTGCAATATTCCAGACATTTTCTTTTACTGATTACATGACAAACAGTGCAAGTTGAACATAAAAACAAATTCTTACTAGAATTTGTTTATTGAGGCTTTGTTTTCTCCTCTTTTTTTTCTCATAAATGTTTCAAAATAGTGGTGCAACTGAAATACAAAGTAAAAAAGACACCGATATTAGTATTCTCCAGAACAACAAAGGGGTTGAGGGGCAAAACAGAATGGGGTTGGGAAACCTGTTCAGCTCTGCAGTCAAAACTTAGTGAGCACTAGATATAGACAAGCTACAATGTCAACATTCAAAGACAGGTTTACTGATTTATCCAGCTAAATATTTCTGCTCAGATAAAATTGTGAAGGCCATATTAGTAATTTCTCAGAGACAACATAGAAATAGAAATAAAGGTCCTATTTCCCCTCCTCCCATGGGAGTATTTTATATTCCATGCCAGGACTTCATCTTATTGATTTTGCAAAAGTAAATACCTGCTCCTGTCTGAATCCAACACCCAAAGGAAAGAGAATCTTTGATTTATATAATTGGGAAGAGAATATAAAAACTTTGTTTTGGGAAAAAATAACCCAGGTTAAATGAAAACGCATATATTCAACTAAATGAGAAATAACTCACTTTTAAGCATTAATTTAACACCAAAGCATAGTAACACTTTCAAATGCCTCTATTTCTCAAGCCTTGATTTCTTCACCTATTTAGGGCCTGTATCTTGGTTAAATCCCACGTCGGAAAGAGTTGTCTGAAGCAGATTACTCAAAAATACAGTCTATTCACTTACTGAATCTTTATATTGAATGCCATGGGCAAAAGAAGAGAGGTGATAAAGTGTCTCAAGACTCTTCTTGTCATGGAAGACTACAGGAAAATAAGAATGTGAACTAGAACGATAGGATGGCAGAGTCTGTAGACCTCAAAGGAATGAAACAGGCTGAGGTGTCAAAAAGTCCTGCTGTGTCAAGGATAGCTGAATTAAAGTTTTGTCACTGCCCCAACAAACACTGAAACAACAGTCCCTGGAAGAAGTTGCATTATAAGACCACCATCTCCAGTTATTTGACAACAAAAAGCCAAGAGCAATAGGAAAAATCTCTCTTTGCCAGTACAGAAATTTAAGGTAAAAATAACCGGGGTCAGATCTGTTGTTTATAATTTATAACCCTGTTTGGGGAAAACTGAAACAACTTAAAGATAACGATTCTTGAAATTCAAATGACAAAATACAGTTGCATATTTGTTTTTCCTCCTAAAGATAGCAAAACTGGCAAAAAGAAAGCATGTCAGCTTTTTTACCATGCAAGTTTCTCACCTATTTTTCTGAAATGCAGTTGCAGGAAATTAGAAGGTACAGAGACCATCATAAAGAAAGAGTACGTTATAAACACCTATGTAACAGCTACACCATTCATTTGTTACATTTCCCTAGTACTGGTTGAAATATTCATTCCCATTAGATACTTCTACTAAGTTTCTGAAGTATACATTCATGATATGATACTAATATCAGATACCTTTCCTTGACAAGTAACTCTCAGACCTCTTCACTAGCAGAAATATGCTCATTCTTTTGTTGGGCTTTTACTGTGTTAACCTTAAATCAGAAGTCCTCTCCTCTTGGTCTCAGAATTTCTGAAATGATCATGTACCTGCCCTTAACAAGATTTCTCTACAGAGTGAAGTGAAAGTCAAACCAATTTTGTATTCAAAACTTACTCTACCTACCAAGTCGGTGAAGTGATATGATAGGAACAGTTTGAAACATTAGTTTTGTGATAGTGATGCCTGACACATACAGTGGGACAGGTCATGCCAACTCTATATGGTTTTTAGCATTTAATTAATAACAAGTTATTGTTGGTATATTATGAAAACTTTTTTTAAAAAGATAAAAAAACATGATCAAGAGGAAGTTTAAATTATGATCAACATAGTATAGTAAACTGATTAGTATGGTAAATGGATGTTACAATTCTTATTCTAAAATAATCTCCTAAATTTGTAGAGGAATCCAAATCTAAAATCTAAGTATGTCAGATTGTATATGCTCAGATTTTGATTCATCTGTAGGTATCACATATTGCTGTATGCTGATACGCAATGGACAAAAAACTTTGAAACTTAAAAAAGATGTGGAAGACTTCTACAAGATTTCAAGATTTGCATGTGAAGAAGGTTTGTGAGGTACAACTTTCTGATTTCAAGAAATACACACAAAGTGCTAAACAGTAAGAGAGAAGCATTTAATATAGCTTATTCTCCCTTATTGCTCTTTAACACATTCTGCTAGGGGAAAAAAACAAACAAACAACAAACAACTGATAACAAACTTTTCCACATACTACTGAGTACACTCATCAGTGTTTAGCATTTTAAATTTTCAGCATCAATGCTGACAATATCACTGAGTCAAATATTATGGCTAGATATCTAAATGCTGAATAACTGCATGACTAAATACGTCTGTGTTCATTAAGGCTAAATCAATGATAATCAAAATTCTTGTTTGTGCAGCAAACAAACTGCTACTAGAATTATGGAGAATTTTAAATCTTCACAAGTTCTTCTGTTTTCATACAGCATTATGTGCTATCAGTTCGGTTGCAGGACTTGTTTTGAGAGATCAGATATGATGAGTGGAACTGACTCAGACTGAGACATGAATCTCTGTCTGAAATGACAACCACACACTCTTGCTATATTTTCTTTGTGGGATTTTTTTTTTTTTTTTAATATGAAGATAATGAGCAGAATTTAAAGTCTAATTACCTAAACTTGAATCATTGATTTTACATATCTAGAAATATTGCTACAAACTGACACAAAGACAAAAAAGCGTAACAAGTGCATCTCCAGTGTCACACTGAAACATTTTGGCTAGATCTAACCTATTATCTATTTATTGCACATATCCTTATGTATCACAGAATGACTCACAGAGCTAAAATAATAATTTTAAAAATATCTGAATTTCATGTGGGATTGACAGCCCTGGAGACTTAAATTTTCTCCTCATCCACAGTGCAGAAACAATGTCAGTAGCTGTACTACTAGCTCAATCTCTAGCTCGATCTCATCACCACCCACTTGGAAGAGACTATTGTTAAAGGTAAAAGATTTCTTAATTTTACATGATAATGCCTACAGCTTTGAGTCATATATGGCCCCTTTTGAAGGGTTGATAAGCACCTGCATTTCAAACTGACTTTCAAAGAAATTAAGGGCAACTTTAACCTGTGGAAAGCAGGAAGACAAAGTGTACTGAAGTGATGAACCTCAGATTCTAGGATCCTAAATTAGCAGTCATCTAGCAAATAAAAATAAATCCTTTCTTTCTTAAATAAGATCACAAAACAAATTCAGTCAAGTAATTGCTGTTAAATACATAATACTCCAAACTTGGAGGAAAACACATTGTAAGATTTTTTGAAAGCATATTTCAATAAGAAGAAACTGATTATATAAATTTTGTAACTATGTGAAAGACGACTTAAATACCAGAATATATATTTTATCAGTTAGTTCAACTACGGGATCACCTAGATTAATTATTTAACATGTGGGCAATTTCTTGCTCACTGTTAAGTGAATAAGACACTGTGGATCAAAACTTTACTGAGGATTTCAGTGAGATCTAGAGAAGCATAAGAAAATAATACAGTGAAAGCAAGTTCAAGCCCAACTTCAAACACCTAATGTAACAAAGACTCACAAATTTTCTGTAATTTTAACCATACAGATTGAAGCTTCCACTCTTTTGCAGCTGTGCTAAAGTCAACATACCATTCACTTAAGCAAATGATCTGCTATCACTCTCTTTGAATTGTGGACAAAAATAATTTGAAGAAAAATCTCTTTCCTTTATCTCAAGAACAGGAATTCCACTACAACTAAAATTTCCATAGAGAAAATGCTGCTGTACTTATCAATTTTAAGATAAACTTTGACTAATATAAATATTTCAAAAGTATGCACCTATATAGATGCAAAGATATATGGCATTACTGCTCTGTGAAAAGGTCTTATTAAGATGGTAATTACTCCTGTGTAAATGTGAAATGATTTAATTATAATCCAAATAAACTAAATTGAATAGTTTCTGTTTCAAAGCCTCACTTGCACGGTGCTAAGAAGCTCAGTAATTTCAATTAGAAATAATACACAGCTGTCATGCTTTCTTTCTGAAGCACACTATTACAACGAAGTTCTTAGATTATTTTCCTGTAGGGCATTATTAGCATCACATATCATACAAAAGAACAGCTTAGAACGGTCTTAAAGATCTACTTACCTTTTACCATGTTTTTAGACATTCAGTCTCAAATAAAAGAATCATTAATGGAAACACTATAATGCCTTAACTATATTCAAAACAAAAGAACTTATGATAAAAAGAATATGCAATAATTATTGAAAATCAAAAACTGTCAGCGGATATATGAATGCCAACAATCCAGAAGAATGTTCCTACAAAACAAAAATTGAATCTATAATGATTTTCTGGCAAGAGTTGACATTTTTATGATGACCACTGTACATAAACAGGATTCATTTAACGTCAAAGCACTTTAGCAGCCTAAATTCATTGTGCATTATTTATATAAGGCTTTAAGCTATACTCATATGCCTCACAGAAAAAACCATTCAGTCCTCCTGTAACAATTATGCTCATATAAGCTCATGCTCACACTCCTATAGAAATATGGTTTCATGTGTACAAGTTTGCATTACACTGACAGAGAAGTCTGTGCGATCTTGATCACTTCTAGTGGCTGAGCCTCTGAAGCAGAAGTGAAAAAGACACGAGAACATTATTAACTCACCAAATACTCCCATGTGTTTGTTTTAAAAGTTGCACCTTGGCTCAGAAAAACTCAAGTCAATATTATGTGTTGATACATAGCTTAGTAAGGTCAAAGAAGATCTGACAACTCAATGGCACTTGTTTGGCACCTCCAAATTGTACGCTGGAAGGGCAAGATCATTCCTTTTAGACTCCAGATGCCAAGTGCAGCTGGCTGGTTGCTTCGTGATAGCACTCAAAACAGTGTCAATAGGAATGCACAGATTTCCCACGAGCAGATTTGCACAATCATCTTCTGAGGGGGCAGGGGGGAACGGCAATGGGGCAAGGGCAGGGATATTTGTTAGCAGCAGAAGGGCTGATCCTCCAGTGAAGAAAATACAAAATATAAGAAATATGACCAATTATGATTAAGAAATCTGCTAGGTAAATGACACAGAAATATGTCAACATAGTTACTTGAGTCAGAGATGCTCAGAACTGCTTTGGGGCACAGGACTAAGAGAATATTCAGGCCCCAGTCCATGCTTACACTTCAGGGGAAGGAGCAAGAGGCAGGGAAAGATATGTACACACAGGCAAAAGCAAACCTCATCTAAAACATGCTGTTAATCTTTATTGTCATTATTGTTGTGACATGGTCTATTGAATAACCAAATAACCACAGATGTCTGGGGTCAAGGTGTATGAGGCATTGTTCTATCACAGCCTCAATGTTTGATTCATAACTGGTATGTAGAGGGAAGAGCACCACCTACTGAATCACATATGTCACTAGTAAATAAATTTTAGTTCTCTTTAAAGTTTCATCATCCAATGGGGTTCAGTTTTTTGCAAAAGCTAATAGACGAATTATTTTCTTCCAAAACAGACATGAAATTTGATCTTGTTCAGGTCAGGCAATTGAGTCCATAGCATTTTCTTTAATAGTCCTTTCATTTCCTGTTTGTGTCCCCATTCTTCCTGCATTCTGTTAACCATTTTTGCATGGAGGAAAATTCAGATACCATGGATGCTGGTATGAATTTTATTTGGTTTTAAAAGTCAATATGATGACTTTATAAATTTATCAGAAATATTCATCTGACACGTAAGTCTAGGGAGTGGACTTGTCCAGCCATGCGTTTACAACAGAGCAGTAAAGCTCTGGATGTGCAAACAAACCTCTCAATATATTAAGAAGAAAGATAGGTGATACTGGAGATATCATGGGCATATATTCCACTTCCACAACTGCTCAGCTGAACGAGCTGTGAAAATGAAGCATGAAACAGAGACTTTTTTTTTCTTTGGCAGGAAGTAGAGCAATGTCACTCAAGTCCTGGTTTCCCCTTTGTATATCCTTGGATCAGCCCTCCATGAAACTGTTGACCAAGCACATTATTAATACAATGTTTATGAGGAGGACATTTAGGGACTCACAGAGTCCAGGCAGCTGTTTGTTACAAGCTTAGGGAAAAATATTTCTGGATGGATTCCAAAAGTGGAGCTTTTTTTTTTTTTCATGCAGACACATTAGAGGCAACACATTAGAAGGAAGAGCATTACACTGTAACAAGGAGGTCATGACTGGATGAGAGACTGAAGAGTTTTGCATCCTCCTACAAACTCAGTGGTTAATCCCCCAATTCTCTCTCTTCAACCACTTCTTTCAATTCCTGGTACTGGTTCAAAGTTGAGAGGAAAGGGTATGATAAGAAATTTTGAGGAAACACTCAGTGGATGAGATATGTAGAGTTGAAAATGAAAGACAAGGAAAAGATCGATCCATTTGGCAACCTTAACACTCTACCTGTTAAAGTACTCTGGAAATCAGAAGGGAAACATGCAAAACAGAAGTTTTTTGCTTCAACCTGGTCAGCCCAATTGCAAACCTCTGTTTATCAATGTATCAACTCATTTCTACTATAACCTACGTTTATGTCCATATAATTTTCCTCTGACTCTTCAAGAATCTAAAATGTTTGTGGAATCCTGCCTCTAAAAATTAGGTTAGCTCTTAGGAAAAAAGTTCACCTTTTTTCTTGGTTAAATGAGTTACGAAATGTACATCTAAAAAAAAAAAAAAGTGCACATCATCTTTGAACAAGCAGCATTACACAATAAATACATATCAAAATAAAACCACTATTATTAATTTAAAATGCAGTTAAGCAGTGTAATTGCTGCAAAGATTCAGGAATGAACATCTACAGACTTAAGAGGAAATTTTAGGCCTCCTTAATTCAACAGTAACACTAATACTGACTTAATGCAATCAAGACCACTTCAGGTTTGAGCTGCAGATCAGCTCCTAAAGTTAAAAAACAGATCTCTGTTTCTCTCTGGAGGGGTTCATTTTTCTGTGACTCCGTGCTAGTTTTGACTAGTTTATAACATTGGCCAGGACTTTTAAGAAACCCACTATCTCCTTAAAGGATGGAGCTGTGACAAGCTACAGAGCCTATAGTCAAGTGAGATGCAAAAGGTAAAACTGAAGAGGTACAACAGAGAAGAAAAGAACTATGAGGCAGCTCAGGATTCAAGAAAAAAACACAGATGTGATAAAATGTATAAATATCTAAGGGGGAAAACACAGCTAGAACATGGCAATAGAGGAACATCACAGACCATCCCATTCCAAAGAGCAGCAGCAGCTGACCCTTCCCCATCCCCAAGTGCCTCACTGAGGGTGATGAAGCATGTCAGTGGTTAGCCTAAGCTCATTGCTAGTTGTACTTATTTCCTTAATGGCTCAGTCAACAAATTACTGCTTTTTACTTTTAAATGGAGCATATCCTGCTTGCCCTCTCTTTGTGTAGAGCAAAAGCCATCCAGACCGGTCCAGAAAGTGAGACATTACCTTCAATGGATCTTTACCTGCTCTCTTGTCACAAATTATACCAATCTCTCCATGGCATGCCTCACATGGCAAACATTTTAATCACTCATAATTCCATCATAATTCTGTCCCAATTTTTTACAGTAACTGCGCTATATTTGTTGAAAATTGTAGCATAATTTTTGCCGATTAATTAAGCTGTTGTAGTATAAATACCTAAGGAAACTGATTTTCATTATTTGAGCCAATACAAGCTAAGTGGTGCAACACTAAACTTACAAATATAACAAAATCTAAGGCATTTTTCTACTACTACATTGTTTATTTTCTTTTTGGCTTGAATTACTAGAGGAGCACTTGGAAAGAAGGAAAAAAGGTGGATGTTTGCTTTTACTCTAAAACATATAATTTAAAAATATTTTTAAAAGTCTGAGTCTCTATACTTTGCATGCCATTCTTCCTTTTCACTGAAACTAACAAAAAACATTAAGAAAACTCAAATATGAATCACTTATTTGGACAAAGCACATATTTAAATGGTCAGTAATTCTCTTCTACTGTCAGAAGACAAAGGCTTACAATTTCCTTCCATATAATACCTTTTAAATTGTGAGAATGTCATCATGCTCTTTAAAGGGCAGGAGAGAAAGGGCTGGGTAGAAGCACATAATTCCAGTGCTATATCCCAGTACTGAAATGGATTGCTGCCAACTGTAAACATACTTAATTCATGTCTTGTTATACAAGAAGATGAAGGCCAGTTGTTAAGATACATTTATGGTACCATACAAATGTTGGCAGCGTTTTATAGTGCTGTCATATTCAGAAAAGTGATAACAGAAAATATGACATTTAATACAATTGCTCCCCTTCCTATCTACAGAGAAATATCTCAACCACTTTTAACAGTAATTTTCTGATTCCGTAAACTTTGCATAGCAAATATCAGTACTGGAGAGTAAAGTCTGTTGCACCAAGCTTCCTCTCCTGAAATCATCCACACTATTGTCAACTAAGTTGTGAAAATCGTTCTGTGCAGAATGGTGGGATGGGGGCTGACGGGGAGCAGGGAACATAAAGAAAACATGATCTGATAACTCCAAGTGATGAAAAATTGGTGCTTCCATAATACACAGAACAGAAATAAGAATTAGACAATGATTTCCTGAGTAAGAACACTCATTTAAAACTTCAATCAAAATATATGAAAATGTCTAACAGTATTTTACAGAGATCCTAGCTAAGTATAAACAATCTCCTTTTTTTTTTTCTTTCCCCAACTTCAAATTATAACCTAAATTAATGCATAGAAATCTTCACAGGAGTTTGATCAATTCTACAAATGATAGAAATCCCCTCAATTCATATATGTAGCTCTTGGTCATCGTTTAAAGCCAATACACAAAAAAATCCTGTGTTGGTTTTGCCTGGGGCGGAGGTAATTTGCTTCCAAGTGGCTGGTATGGGGCTGTGTTTTGGATTTGTGCTGAACAGAGGGTTGGTAATACAGAGATGATTTTGTTATTGCTGAGCAGGGCTCACACAGAGCCAAGGCCTTTTCTGCTTCTGCCCAGCAAGGAGGCTGGGGCTGCGTAAGAAGCTGGGAGGGGACACAGCTGGGAGAGCTGACTCCAACTGACCACAGGGATATTCCAGATCATTTGGTGTCACACTCAGCACATAAATCTGAGGAAAGAGGAAGGCAGTGGAAGGACGTTTGGAATGATGCTGCTTGTTTTCCCCAGTAACCATTGCAAGTGATGGGGCCCTGCTTTCCTGGGTATGGCTGAACACCTGCCCACCCATGGGAAACAGTGAATTAAATTCCTTGTTTTGCTTTGCTTGTCAGGACAGCTTCTGCTTTACCTATTAAACTGTCTTTATCTCAACCCACAAGTTTATTCTTTTAGTCTTCTGAATCTCTCCCACATCCCCTTGCTTAGGGCTTAGTTGCCAGCTGGAGCTAAACCACCACCCAAACAAGCAAAAAACCACAAACAATAACAGCAATAAAAACCCAACCAAGAAAAAACAAACAAGCACTAATGAATTGCCATTGCCTGCTGTTAATGACCATTGAGCACAACTACTCACTTCTAAATGAATCTGCTATTTAAGGAATGCATGTTTTTTGTGCTGGAGCCTTCAGGTTTTATTAAATGTAACAACAGAAAAATCAGCAGCATCCCTGAAAATATGATGTAATGTCACTGAAATCACAAGTAAAATAGGTATTATAAAGTACTTAACACCTTCACACAACAACATGCTTCAGGATGATCTGAAAATTCCCTACAGAAATTTCTAATGAAATCAGTGTTTCTTTTTTCAGCCTATATAAACCATTTGTTATTCATAATTTGGAAACTGTAAATCTACTTCCTTTCTGCCAGGACCAAACTATTTCCTCTAATTTTGCTCTAGGAACAATAATTATGTTACGATATCTATATATAATGAGTAGACCAGACTGTACTCTAATGGACAGCCTCTCTTTAACGGGAAAAACAAAATATTGCATCAGTCAAAGGAAGAGATAGCCTCTAACTTGCCCATCCCATGTAATACTAGACAAAAATGCTCCATAAGAAAAATTCTGTACTCCATAGGGATTTATTTGGTATTTTTATCTCGAGTGATTTAGAGGTAAATACTGTATAGAAAGGACATTTCGCCACCAAAAAAACCTTAATCTTGACATGAACTTAGATTATGAAAATTCAATAAAATAATTTGGACTTCTTCGCAGATTGACACTTTTCAGGATCAAATATTCTGCTAAAAAAGACTAGAAGATTATTCATTAATATGAACAAACACATTTTTTTGAATAACAACATGACTATATTTTTGTGAGCAAAAGCAACGTGATGCTTTCCCAATAACACAATCATTTAATTAAACTAGGATTGATTTTAATTTTATGCTTTTAACTCGAGAGTTGCAGTGCTTTCTGCTGGCCACATAAACACTTCAAGAAGATGAGATCCTATACAGCTTTTCTTGTCTTTCTTCCAAGGAAAGAATGAATTCAACTGCAATAAGCAAGAGCATACCACATATGGTCAGAATTGTGCCATTTCTTTCATTAACTCATATTCTCAGAAATGTTGTTATGGTGGTCTACTCCCTTCACTCTGCAAGGTGGAGTTTCGTTTCAATGCAAACTTGCATCTCTCATCAAATGTCTCATTAAGCATATATGATTCATAATTTTGATTACCATTTTAATAACCACCTGCTCTCTGTATATTAGTGTGCCAACAGCAGGATAAACCAGCAGTTAGCTATACTAAAAATTTTACTCATTATTTTGAAATCTGTTTCATCGCCTTGCTTCTGACTCACCCATTTATACCATCAGATGATAATTCACTAACATTAACAGACAAAGATCTTACAAGCTTCAATTGTTCATTTGGACCTTTCCCTGTCCTCTCTATGCAATAGGTTTGCATACATAGTATCCTCTCTTCCATTTATGTTCTCCTTCCTTTCTGCCCTTCATACTCCCCAAATCTCTTTTTCAGTTTGAATAGAGTGACTTTTCTAGCTTTTTTTAGTAGAGCTCAAATACAGTCCCACTTAAATACGAGTTCAATATCTTACAACTTCGGGAAGCTGGCAGTCTAACTCTGCACAAAGGTTATTGTCTCTTATGAAAACTGCACTGCATCTCTTGCTTAATAACACCTCAACAGAAAACATCCCTGGGAAGACGTAATAAAACACTGTGCATCAAAATAATGTTTAGCAGCAGCAAAGTGACTTTTCCTTAATGGACAATGTGTAACTAAAAGACATCATTTCATTATTATTGAATGAAAGAGACTTTGTGACTGTTTCATTGGTACTGTTTTAGCAAATGCAACTCATGGCAAAGTAATTTCAGAAACCAGCTAATCTTGACAAGTTGTCTTTTTACATAACTCGCTTTAAAATCAACCAAATACCTTGCTAAAAAAATCCTTTTTTTTTTTTCCTTCTTTTTTTAATATAGGCAATCAGGTGAAAGGAAATAAAAAAAAAAAAGCCACACACGATACATACAACTCAGCAAAGAGCAATATTCTTATTGGTGTCCCAATAAAAAATACTCACTTAGAAAAAGTAAACCCTGATTAAAGACTGCAGGATGTAAACTGTGTCAAACTATTCATACATTGTATTTGACATGATAGTCACCAGTTTGACATATGATTGGCAATAGGAAGGAAAAAAAAGGAAAGAGGGAAAGAAGGAAAGGAACAACTAACACATTTTTACCAAGGTCAATTATTTTAATAAGAAGACACAAATTGATGATTAGAGAAGGATTTTAAAACTGTATCAGAAAAGCCAATGCAGAAATGTGGTTACTAAAGAGTGTTTTCCATGCTTGAAGAAAAAGCCAAACCACAAATTTAATGTCTGACTCAAAAACTATTTTTTTCACAGCAGACTTTAGTTTCCCAGTTTGGATAAAGTGCAAAGAAGTATTTAGACTTGAGAGATTGATCATCGACTCCATTTCAATGCAAGGCAGAGCTTCTACTGAGAATAATATTTCTGTCAAGTTAAATATTCTGAAAGAACTTAATCAAGCTTTCTTCTACTTCAGAGTATTTACAATCTGGTTTTTTTTTACACAGAGACTAAGAACTGTCTTCTAAAATCTGCCTTGCAAAATATAAGACCATTAAAATGTTTCAATGTTTGTTTAAGTAGGAAGGAAGCATGTTCAAGATCGAAATTGTCAATTGTTAAAAGTCTTATTTTGTGAGTAGACACTAACTTACAGATTAAATACTCTGCATGACATGAATATACTCTTTATCTCATTATGTACCTAAGTTTGTGAAAACATTAGGTTTGCTGGGGATGAATCACTTCTGTTCAGCTGTGACATCAATTAAGTTAGGCTGAGTGGGGCAACAGCTTCTTTGCTTGAGGTTAAAATGCTTGCAAAACATCCATCCAAAACAAAATTGGCAACATCAATACAATTAGAGACTCCTTTTATCTAGTGCTTCTTTTGTTTCAACATGTAAAACCAATAAATACAAAAGAAGAAACTGAAATACTAATGAAAAACATATGGTATAATATTTGTTTGTGGCAGACTAAATCTCCTATTAGTCATTACTACCAATATAACACATCTGTAAAATGATATGGATTTTAATGAAAAAGCATACCCTTGGAATTTAAATAGTATGATAATTAATCTGGATCAGAAAAAGTCACTTCAGTCTGCAAATATTCACCTCAGGATTCAATCTTCACAGTGCAAATAGTTCTATAGATACCTAAGCTTACAGATACAATTACCTAAACATGTCAAGGTACTTAAGTATGAATCTACTTTTTCATTTAAATCAAAAGAGGTTGAAATCCGGCTTTGGTCAAATAATTGCAAAAAGCCCCTATGACCATGTATCCTTCTGTTTTCCACCCTAACAACCTCCTTGCTACAGCTTTCCACCTTACAACAGAAGTAACATGTAGGTAACGCTCCTCCACTGTCAGTGCAAACTGCTGCATGGAAGCATATAGTGTGTTTTAACTCAAACTCACACAAACTACAGTACTCTGCTTCTGAGATTAACTGAGTAATCTGTCCTATGGCCCAAGAGATGAGAGGACATAGAGTGGTTAAAAACACAGTTTAGAGCAGGAACACCTTAACTGAAGTCCCTGTCAATTTCTGCAGCAATCACTTGGCCATCGTCCACTTGTCTTTATGATCTAGTAATAACTTTGGTCGACCATTATACAAAATATAACTACATACAGCAAAACAATTAAAAAATGTATTCTATTTTACTATCAGATATACTCCTTAGATATTCACTTACTATTTATGTTATCTAAATAACAATATACAAAATAATATAATTTACATTAGAATTTTCAACAATCAATGATACAAGTTAGTATTATTGAACTAACATAATTAATATTAGTTGATAATATTTATAGAAAATGATTTACTCATGAAGGAGAGATCCATAAAATAACCTGAGTCAAAAGGGACCTACAAGGATCATCAGGTCCAACTCCTGGCACTGCACAGGACACCCTCAAGAGTCACACCATGTGTCTGCAATCGTTATCCAAACGCTTCTTGAACTCTGTCAGGCTTGGTGCCGTGGCCACTTCCCTGGGGAGCCTGTTCAGTGTCCAACCACCCTTTGGGTGAAAAACTTTTTCGAAATATCCAACCTAAACCTCCCCTGACAAAGTCTATCGTGACATTTTCTCCCTCATCTTGGTCACCAGAGAGAATAGATCAGTGGCTGCCCCTCCGATTTCCCTTGTGAGGAAGCTTCAGGCCACAATGAAGTCTCCCCTTAGTCTCCTTTTCTCAAGGCTGAATGGACCAAGTGATGTCAACCTCCTCATATGTTTTCCCCTCCAGGCCCTTCACCGTCATTCAAGTTACCAGACACTAAAAATTATCTCTGATACATAAGGCAAGAACATCAATTAGTTGACACTACATCACCTATGGTTAATACTACTTTGCATAGCTTTTTCTCTTCAAAACTCTTTTGGCATTACACAGTATGTTTGATTAATAGTTGAGGGATTCAGCCCTGCAAGCAAATGTCACGCAACAAACCCTGCCAGTATAAGTTCTCTAATTCAGATACAATAAAAGTAATATATTAGACATTGTGTGCAGTAAATAAGTTTCATTCTTCAAGGTGACGCATTGTACTTGTCCTAAGGTTTGATATGCAATAATGCAGTTACCAAAGCAAGTGCACATTATGATTTCCATACTGGTACACTTCAACAAAGTGCTATAATGCCACATGACATGTTTTATTTTAGTCCCACTTAAAAATAACGTATTAATTAATTACAACACATTTTAAAAACAGCTAAAAATATAACATCACTCAAGACTAAAATTATTACAGTCAATAAGCAAGAATTATTTCCACCAGTGTTAAAAAATATCTATTATCTCATGAAACACAGTGCATACAGATATAAAATTCAGTACAGTTATATACCAATGTGACATATATCTTCAGCATGTAGAGGAAATTATAATGCACAAGAGAGGTAGCCAGGAGTGAGTTATAAGTCGCTTGATAAACAAAGATTAATGCCACAGAGCTAAGCTAACATGTATTATAATGATATAAAAATAACAATAGATCCTACTGCTATGCTGTCTTTTAGCTGTGAAGCTCAGAGCACTTCACAAGCACTAACTGAAACAACATCCCTGCAAGGTGGGTACATTTTATGTCTGGGTTCCGCAAATTGGAAAATGAAGGCATAATTAAAAGAGCTTGCCCCAGGTCTCAGGGCAAGCCATCAGCTAAACCAGAAACACAACTTTCAAACTGAAGTTCCCAGTTTTAATTCTTCTTTAATCCTTTATGCATAACAGTAATACAAATTAAAACTCCTAATAAAGCACATGTTCTGTCATTGAAATTAATAGCAATACAGCTGCTTTCATTGGTGGAAGTTCAACTGCATCACCAAACAATACCAAAGCTATGCTAACATCTTAACATGTAAGATAGACGATCTCCAGATGGCTCCTGAAAATCTCCTAAGAGGGAGACTCCATGACCTCCTTTTTCCACTGCTTCAACTTATTCCAGTACTTCAACCTATCCCAGAGCTGTTTCTGGTGTTCTACGGGAATCCTGGAGTTCCTGTGATCCAGTTCGTGCCCATTGACTCTGGTCCTCTTACTGGGCAATGCTGAAAAGAGAATGTCTCCGTCTTTTTTACAGTGTCCTTTAAGGTATTAATAGGCATTAATAAATTTCACTCCTGAAGCTTGTGTTCTCCAGGCTAAACAGTCCCAACTCTGTCAGCCTTGGATCATTTTAACCATTTTTTTCCTGGGGAAATGGGTGAATGAATAATCTAAAACTCCAAACTGCAGAGGCGAAGGAATAGACCCTAAATCCAAGGATAAAGGAATTAGGCATATAATATATTATAGAAATATTTAAATGTCCAAACAATTCCAATTATCTGAATGGAAACTATTTAGACAATATCAAAGTGACCCCCACTATTTCCACCAGTCATTAGATAATCCAGTCTAACTTCCTCCAATATGTTACATGATAGCAGAGCAGCTGTCTACCACATATTAAGCAGAAGATTTATTCTGTCTGGAGTATGGAACGGGTTGTTATTATTATTTTATAGCCACTTTGAAAAAATGCTCATAAAAATATTTATTTCAGAGGCTTCTAATGTTTTACTAATACAAGCTTGGTTTTGTCTTCTCACAACCATATTTTCTTCACGTGTTCACTGCAAAAATGATAGAACGTCTAAGAATATTTTCAATAAAGTTAAAAAGGAAGCCTCGTGTAATTTTTGGTTGAGTCATCCTTTATTTATCCTGAGAAACAAAACTAATTATTCATACAACCCAGCTGCTGTCTTGAAGCACATGTGTTAATATACCAGCAAACATAGGGTACTTCGGATTTGTTTTTCCTAAATAAAATATTTTAGAAGTAGTTAAGAGGAAAAACTATCAGAAATGTCTTACAGAAAATGATCATTGTAGCATAAAGAAAATTAGGGAAACAGGGGAGACTAAAGCACCTCTGCCTACAGAATCTTTTCCTATAGTCTGATATTGAGTTATTTCATCCTGATTATTCCAATCAGTTCTGATTATTTCAACTCCTACATGTCAAGCATCAGCAGTCCAGAGTATAATGGGAATAGCAGACAGCTAAAAGCAAGAGAGAGGACTAAAAAAAAACCACAGAGCTATTTCTTCGCTACAAGGAAAAGCATTTACTGTACTAGAAAACACAGAAGTGCCTGTGAAGAGATATGCCCATTAAATCAGTTAGCCAGCAAGGTACCTTTTGAAAGAGCAACATGGAAAACATCTTCTCAGATTTTACTTAACTTTCTGTTCAAAGAATGGATGTTGAGCCTCAGGGATCAGCTGGTGACATGAAAATCTATCTTCCAAATCACTCGGGTGTTTTTCAGTAATGAGTTCCCACTTCCCCATCCCTGAAAGGCATGGCAAATAGAGTCATAGATCAAAGCAGCACATAGCCGAGTGAGTACAGCTATGGAAGCTGAAACGGCAAGGGCTGCTGTGTGGTAATGAAAAAGGCCATCACTAAAGATTTACTCTAGAATTCAAAACTGTCACTTTCAATTTGAAACAAGGGATCCATTAGCTTAGTGCACTTTTTATTGTTATTGATTTGCAATCTTTTACTTTCTTTTAATTTCAAACTGTCATTGAATGCATAACTGTTTTTTACTTCACGGAATAAGACTTGATGATTTTGCTTTCAAATAATTACTCTCAAACCATGTTTTTTTCCTGCATCAGCTTCTTAATGAGTTTCATTAATATAGGTTTCCATTTACCTTAATTATATTTTTGGCAGATTTGCTTTTCGCCACGTCTCACCTTACCACGGTAGCGTTTTGTCAAATCCTCTGGTTAAGCCAGAGTGGCCCTGAACAATTACTTCTACTAAAATGTGTGTGTGGGCAGGGGCTAAAGTGCATGGACACTTTTATCCATACCTGATAAAAAAAGCCAAACAACCTGCCATTCCCCTCATCTAACTTATCAGCTACCTTCCCCCTTGGTAAGGAGAAACTATTCAAAACAATACAACTAAAAGTGGCGGAGGAATTCCAGAACTGCAAGCCCCAAATATCAAAACTATGACAATAATCTGAGCCAAATGTCATACTGAACTATATTTACACAGGACCCTACGAGACTGCAGTAACACTGATATTTGATTGACAACTTTGCCCCGGTGCCCTCAGCTCAGCAAAAGAATACATATTTTTATCCCAGTTCAGTGAAGGCCTCATATATACACCTAAATTTCAATTAAAAACTAATATAAGGAGGTTATTCGTATAAATTAAATACATCCTTACAGACTTCACCGGATCAGGATCATATTTCCCTGCAAAACTGAAGCCAGTAACACTAAACCTTAATCTGAGAAATCAATTTAGCATTGCTGGAGAAAAAAATATGGACCTCTAAAATGGATTATGGCCATTCAGTAGCAATAATAATAGTAGAATGATACTAATATAATCACAGACCCAAAAATGTGTCAGGTTGGAAGTGACCACAGTGGTTCATCTGGTCCAACTTTCCTGCTCAGGCAGGGT
Organism: Eulacestoma nigropectus; assembly: GCA_013397775.1. Taxonomy (NCBI): domain Eukaryota; kingdom Metazoa; phylum Chordata; class Aves; order Passeriformes; genus Eulacestoma; species Eulacestoma nigropectus. Next base: position 1,149,177 of record VZTE01002607.1, on the reverse strand, counting down.
TATCCTAGAGCACATGGCACAGGATTGTGTCCAGACGGTTCTAGAATATTTTCAGTGAGGGGACTCCACAACCTCTCTGGGCAACCTGTTCCAGTGCTCGGTCACCTGCACAGTAAAGAGGTTCTTCCTCATGTTCGCTTGGAACTTCCTGTACATCAATTTCTGCCCATTGCCTCTTGTCCTATTGCTTGGCACCACCGAGAACGGCCTTGTTCAGCCCTCTTCACACCTTCCCTTCAGATATTGATAGACATTGACGAGGTCCCCTCTCAGTCTTTTCTTCTTGACGCTGAATGGGCCCAGTTCTTTCAGCCTTTCCTTGTAAGAGAGATGCTCCATCTCAGATGTCTCATCATCTCAATCATCTTTGTTGCCCTCCACTAGACCTGTTCCAGGAGCTCCACGTCTCTCTTGTCCTGAGGACCCCACAATGGGACACAGCACTCCAGATGTGCCTCACTCACCAGGGCTGAGTAGAGGGGCAGAATCACCTCTCATGACCTGCTGGCAATGCTCTTCCTAATGCAGCCCAGGATCCCGTTGGCCTTCTTGCCCACTGCTGGCTCAGGAACAGCTTGTTTTCCCCCAGGACTCCCAGGTCCTTCTCCACAGAGCTGCTTTCCAAGAGGTCAGCCCCCAGCCTGTGCTGGTGCCTGGGGTTATTCCCCACCAGGTGCAGGACCCTGCACTTGCCTTTGTTGAATTTCAGAAGGTCCCTCTACCTATCTCTCCAGCCTGTTAAGGTCCTTCTGAAGGGCTGTACAGCCCTCTGGGATATTGGTCACTCCTCCCAGCTTTGTGTCGGCAGGGAACTCTGCCCCTTCCTCCAAGTCACTGATGAATTAGTTAAACAACTGTGGGCCCAGTATTGAGCCCTGGGGGACACCACCAGTAACAGGGCTCCCATCATACCCTGTGCTGTTGATTATGTCCTTCTGGGATCTGCCACTCAGCCAGTTCTCAATCCGCCTCACTGTCCACTCATCCAGTCCACACTTCCTGAGTTTGCCTACGAGGATGTTGTGAGAGACAGTGTCAACAGCTGTGCTGAAGTTGAGACCAACAATATCCACTGCTCTCCCCTCATCCATCAAGGTAGTTGTTTCATTGTAGAAGGCAATCTGACTGGTCAAGCATGATTTACCTTTAATGAATCCATGCTGACTACTCCCTGATCACCCTCTTGTCATCCATGTGGTTAGAGAAGGCCTCGAGAATGAGCTGCTCATTGGTCCACTTGGTCCAGTGATTGAAGTCAGACTGACCAGCCAGTAGTTCCCTGGGTCTTCTTTCTTGCCATTTTTGAAGACTGGGGCAACATTTGCTCATTTGGTTTCTTCCAGTCCTCAGACATGTCTCTTGATCACCATGACCTTTCAATGACCATAAGTGTCCTCATTACAGTTCTCTCAGCACTAATGGATGCATCCTCTCGGAGCCCATGGACTTGTGGATGATAAATTTGCCTAGGTGTACTCTAACCCAATCCTCTTTGACCAAGGGAAAGTCTTCTAACATTCCTTTACCCTTCTAGGTCAGAGATTCCCAAGGGCTGATGTTGTCAATGAAGAGCAATGCAAAGGCGGCATTCAGTAATTGTGCCTTCTCTGCATCCTTTGTCAGCAGAGCCTCCCCTCCATTTAGCAATGGGTCCACACTACCTTTAGTTTTCCTTTTGTTATTGATGTATTTGAAGAAGCTCTTCTTGCTGTCCTTGACATCCTTGGCCTAATTTAATTCTAGATGGGCCTTGGCCTTACCCCATTTCTGCTTTCTCTGAAAACCTTTCTGTATTCATCCTAGTGGCCCCACCATGTTTCCAACTCCTGTGTATTTCCTGCTCCTACTTGAGGAATGACAGAAGTTCTTTATTCATCCATGCAGGTCTCTTGCCCCTTTGCCCAATTTCTTGCTTATTAGGATGCATTGTTCTTGAGCCTGGAGGAAGTGATCCTTGAGTATCAACCAACTCTCTCGGACTCCTCTTCCCTGCTCAACTTGTTTCCATGAGATTCTTCCAAGAAGATCCCTGAAGAGGCTAAAATTAGCTCTCTTGAAGTCCATGGTTGCAATCTTGTTGCCCTGCTTCCTCCTCGCCCTATAGTGAATTCCACAATCTCATGGTCACTACAGCTGAGGCTCCTCCCAACCTTTATAATATCAAATTCTGTTTACTTGACTTGTAAATATATTTTACAGTATAGTGATACATGAATCTTTTTCCTTTAAAGCTTAACTAACAAACCAAACCCAAAAATGTTTTGCTATATTGTAGCTCTTTCTGTATCATCACAATATGCCTGCAGCACCACCTTTTAATTTGTCATGGCCAAACATCCAAACAGTTAAGCAGAACAGTTTGGTTTTGCTTCCTAGGTTCTCTTGTACTGGGTTTCCATAGCTGAAAGTACTTGGATACAGAAATTCCAGTCAAAAAATGCAAAACACTTCATCTGCAGATAACTTAGTTGATCTGCAAATTCTGAAGTCCATGTACTTCCAATATTCAACTTTTACGTTGATGCAATCTGAAACCTAAAAAATTACCTTAAACCTGGTGCTAACCACAAACAAAAGTTCTAGTTCAGACAGAATTTCTGGATTCCTGACCCTGAACAGCCATAGAAGTTCCCATCCCTAGAATTGTTCAAGGTAAGGTTGGATGGGGTTCTGAGCAACATGATCTAGTTGAAGATATTCCTGCTCATTACAGCAATGTTGGACCAGATGTTCTTTAAAAGGCTCTTCAAACCCAAACCATTCTAGGATTCTATGAAACTCACTGACAAACACCTTCAGACTTCAAATATTTCACTGTGTTCCTATCTTTTACCTTATTTAGACACTTAACTGAAACATGAATATTCAGGTTCATTTTATAATCCAGGGAAGAGAGATACTTCGGTAGATCTCAAAAAATTATTTTATAAAATTAATTCTCCCAAAGAAACATACCGTTAAATGTTACCCTCAAAAAAGGTAACAGTTACTTTTCTAAAGACTGCGATTTTGTAAGAAAAAAACCCAAAAAACCAAGAAAGTATTATAGAAGCACTTGATTTTGTCAAATAAATAACACTTCTCTGTCGTAACATAACTCTCATTCAATAGTATACCTTTTAATTTCTAGTTGCAACCAATTTTCAATGATACGTAGGACTCAGGATGACTGCATTATTTCTATTTCTCTAGCATGAAAATTACCTCTGTAAAAACTCTAGCCAATTTTAGATGTTTAGACCATACCAAACTATCCTCTCATTATGTTTACTTTCTTCATGCTCTGTCTCACTTTATTGTAATCTGTATTTTTAGATGAGGAACTATATTTGAGTATAGATATTTTAATGACAGCAGATCAAATACAATCAGCCACATAAGTTTTCTTTTTATTTGTTCTCTGGTAAACTAGAATAATTGAGGTAGACAATCTTTCATTAAAATATTCCAATTAGGAGTTAAATGAGGACTGCTGAATTTTTGTACAGAGTTTTCTCATATGATTCATTTGATAAATTATTTTTTCTGTCGTTCATTTTCAGCACTTCTTTTAAACATATCTAAACCCCAAACAAAAGGAATCCTAGATTAAAAACAATCATTAGGAATGCACATTTTATAAATAACTGAGCCAATGAGGTGAAATGCATTATACAAAGAATTATTTTACAAAAATATGCATATTACCCTCTGATTTACCAGAAACCATACAAAGAGTAAAATAAAAAAACCCGTCTCAAAGCACTTCTGTGTTTTCTTCAAAGCTGAAAATTGAATTCATTTATGTGAAAAATTACAAAGGTACAACAAAGCAAGCAAGATGCCTCAAATTCTCCCAAATTAACTTTTTTCTCTATCAAGTATTAGTTTAAGACCCCAGATACAGGAAATGTCTGGGATGTCACTTTACCAGAAAACTGAAGATGAATCAAATGACAAAGCTGGCAAAAAACTCAGGTCTTGATACTTCACTTCTAATCCAAGAGAGGTTAAAAAAAAACCAAGAACAAGTATTAACTGAGTAATTTAATCTTTTCCTTTGTATGCCAAAGATATTTTAATGCACATTCCAGAGCATAAGATCTAGTTTTAAGAGATTACCTGTCTATGTAAAATGGTACAGTTTAGCAACTCATATGCTTTCACTGCTTAGGAAACATACCCCTGATGATTCTCTGTAACAATTTCTGGTGCTGAAATGTTCTTCTGAATCTCCTCACACTTTCTGCCCTTAATATCACAAACAGATTTTCCAGGCATACATCCTCTGCCAGCTAGTAAACAATAGTCAGCAAATTCCAACATACTCTAGTAAATTAAAAATATTCTTTCAAAACCCTCAGATACTTGGCTAGTCTTGGACTTACACAACATTAAGCACAGCATGGATTGGAGACATGGATCCACCCCCCAAAATATGAGAGACTCATGAACCAGAACTTTTGATTCCACAGTCAGGGCAAACCTATGAAAGACCTTCAAAGACATAGACCAGAAACTAAAATTCATACAGACTCATTAGAGGAGCTTAATTTTATGGAACATTACAGTTTCTGCCCACTAAAGAATTCCTTTTTGTGCCCTAGGCTTTTCTCCTACACAGATAACCACATTTTCCTAGCAGATGGCCTAAAATGAAATTAAACTTAGACTACTAGTTTTTGACTTGTATTTAACTTTCTGGCTTTTAATGGCCAGGATACTGTGCATTTCACTTCGTTTAGACTTGATCCTGTGAAGCAGTTGACACCAGGTGCTTACATGTACAGAAAAGATTTTTAGAAAACATGCCAACAGTTGACAAGTCTGCTTTCTACGAAGATTTTACAAATTTCTAAATGCCACAGGTACATAAACAGATTTTATAGTACAGTATAGTCAACTGCACTGCATTCCCTTTTGGCAGATGATCTGTTCCACATGCGTAAGTGTGCATTCGTGGAGTGTATTTGACCATCATGAATCTGATTTCTACACCTGCAATTATTTGTCCTCCCAACGTACACTCAAATTCATCCACGCAATCTTATCTGAATTCACTGGAATTCACAGCTCATTACAAATATTTTATAAAAGTTTGTTTGTGGAGGAAAAGCTCCTAAAACAAGAAATTACACCAAACTGACAAATATTCTTTTCATCATTCAAGAAATGTGTACTGCAAGGACATTTTTTGCTGCACAGAGGAATAACAGAACTAACACAGACATACAAGATAACCATTTTGGCAAATGCTTATGTTTTCTTATTCCTTATTAAATGAAGAATTTCTACATCAGCAATAAACCAAGAAGTTTACACTTTCTTTGCCTTCCCTTTCTGGTAATAATTCCAGCACTGGAAGAGAAATTCCTCTTCATGACACTGTAACTCTTGTGCTGACAAACACAGGAAGGCAAGCACTATCGCAAAGTCATAGCTCCCAAGCTTGCTTTACAGAGATATAGTTAGGTCTGAACTCAGCATTCAAGGAAGAACAGTGCATGTTAGATAAAAGAAGGGCACTGGTTTCCTATGTTCCTCTTACTTTCTCATAGGTCTTCTCAATTACCTCAGTTCTATACAATCTTATTCTTTAGGTACAGAACTGAGAGAGAAAAGAGTTCTTTTAAAAAGTGGCAATGCTAATGAGATGGACTCTTAGCAGCTATTACCACCCGGTCTTATGTGGTTTGCACATAAAAGATGCTGGAATATATTTTAGGATGAGAAAGCTCTGCTGTATATCTAGTTTCTGTTCCTACCTTGGTCTAGATTGATCTTAAAAGTGTATTTCCTATTACTATATCCAAAATGCTTTTAGCTAAAACCAAGATAGTAGGTTTTGTCTACTTTCTTTAATGCATATATCCTGAAAATTGATTTGTGTCAGTTTCAGGGAGCTGTTTAGAAGTCTCCTTAACTATTACAATATAAAATATAAATGTAATGTGTATGTCTTTCTCTCATTACATAGTGTACAATTAAGGCATAAACAAAATCATGAGGCCTTAATATTTAACCAAGAGTCATGCTTTCACTCCATCCTCTGCAGTAGCTCTTTTTAAATAAACATACTGGATATATGAACATATATGAGGAGCAACTGGCTCTAGGTAAAGATATTCATATAAATCTTTGGTTAGTGATAGCCAAACGTTTCATTTAAAGGATAATCTTGCTTAGAAGTATTTCATGTTTAAATCATTGTTACAAAAAATACAAAAGCAGCTAGTCATATACAACATACTAGAACAAAACTAATTTCTTATCTTTGAATTGAAACTATTTTAAAGTATATTTAGGAACAGTTAATAATTTAAGTTTATTATTCAGAAATATTAATGTTGTGTAAAACATATTTACAGCGATTAAGTTTCAGAGTAACTTAACTATCCATTAACTTGGATAGGTACTATGTCATGCAAGGCAAAGGGTGCTGTTTGCAGAAGAGGAATACTGATATAAAAACACTCTAAGAGATAGAAGGTTAAATCATACTATTTCACCCGTCAGAGAGCTTTCTAAATACCATTTTCTGGGAGGATAACAGATGTGTCATCAGCACAACCATTACTTCTTGCTCTGTTTCAAGTTATCATGCAATTCAGGAATTTATTTCAAAAACTTCCCTGCTATTAAAAAAAACAAAACAAACAAACAAACAAACAAAAACCCTCTGAAATTAAGGATTTCTCATGCATCCATTAAACCTGACACAACAAATGAAAAATTTTCTTGTTGGAAAAACCCAAACCCATTTAACGTATGTTTAATTTCAGTTTGGCTACTGAACAAGGAATTAAATTATGTGAATAAATTATCTGCAAAGCTCAACATGTTATTGAGTCAAAATGTGAGCAAATGTAAAGCAATCCTCAGCTGAGTGCAGTCAATCTGTGCCAACAGTTGAATACCACACTATAAAATATTATTGCATAAAAGAGATTTTGGGGGTGAGGGTCATTTCAATTGAGCTGAATAAACCACTAGTTAATTTTTCAAGAGCAGGAGACAGCCAAGTGATAATATATAATCAAATCTGATTATATATTAACTAATCAAAATGAACAAACAAGTAGCTTGCTGCTTGACAGCAAACAAAGCAGGTTTATATTCTGTTAAGATTTCCCCTTTAGGAGCTCACAAGCTTACAAGTGCTTTAAGTATTTGGAAGAAAGGCAAGCCCACTTCTAATTTTGACTAATGAACTAACAGACTAACAAGCTAAATGTTTGTTGCACTTGCTAACTTTTCAAAGTAATTCAAAAGAACTGAAAAAGAGCAAGAACTGAAAAAGTAGAAGGACATTTTTGGTTGATTCCAGCCAAATTTTATAAGTCTTTGAAGTACTGAATCCATAACTTAAGCATAGCAAGAAGTCAAGAAAATATTGCTAGACCTCATAATTTTGAAAACAACTATTTATATGCAAACTTGATATAACATTGTGCTTCAAATAACAGCCTGAAAAGATGGCAAAGATGCTTCAGAGAAAAGATGTTTTCTCCATTCATCTCAATGGAGCTGTTCACTTTTAACAATCGGAGTCAGTTTTAGTAAGTTACTGGAGAAATATGATATGAAAGTCGCAAGCCTATCTTCACACTTCTCTGATGCTAAAAATAAGAACCTTGCAGAATGCACAGAAGCTCGTTTGCACTTTAAGTATTGCATTATCTGCAACTTCAAATGGTGAGGGTTGTAAAGGCAGCTTTACTCGAGTAGAATAAATTTTGTGTAGGAAAGTCCTGAGGGAACATAACTTAGTGCAGCTCTATTTCAGTAACTGCTTCAGAGAGCAGATTAACTATCTTCAGAAACTTGCCTAGTCTGGCTTACAAAAAACAACTACATCCACTCAGAAGCTGTCATACTGTCTAAACATCTGTATTTTTCTGATGTCATAAGGTTGTTATTGAAATGTCAGCCCTTACAATGTGATTTTCTCTCAATTGTATTTAGCTACTCAGAGCCCCTAAAACATTGAATTCAATCACCAAAAAATGAAATATAAGCATCATTATGGCTTATAAACTTGCTATCAAACCAGGCCAATGCACGTATTTTAGTTCTTTTCATTTGAGCACATAAGTCATCTTTAATAGCAGATGTTCAATACGTCAAATAAAAAAGTTTTATTTTTCTGTTTTGCAATGATAATGATAGGTTTCTACATTTGACCATTAAGTAAAAATAAGATTAAGTCAATAGGAAACTTCAAAAGTATATAGAAGACTCTCAGTTGAGTTAACCAAAGTATGTGCAGTGAGGTTGGTTTTTTTTGTGAATAGGACTTTGAAGTAGTTGAGGAATATTCAGAACATGGTCCTCCACAGAACAGAAGTAGTAAGGAGTAGCAGGTACTTCACTTTTCATGTTTCTGTGCTCTTCCCTTATTATTTGGATTTCACTGTTAAATTAGTACATTTACAAAACTGTATCAAATAACCAGGCATTGAAAGAAAACATAGGGGAAAAGTTCTGAAAAGTTTGTGGAAGTTTACTTTCTTCCAGCAAATCTGTCGGTTTCCTGCCAAACGGTTAAAAGTCACTGTTCAGTTGTAAAGAAATCTTTTCACAGTAGAGAGGAAATGATCATCCTCTAGGCTCTTTGCTAGTCAGACGAAAACTCAGAAATATACAGCTTCATAGCTCACTGATTCTAACACTGAGGTTATCATCTCTGAAACACGATTAACAGAAAAAGTAAGACATCACAGTCTGGATAAATAAATACGATCATATATCCTGGGCTTTCTTGAGGGGTGTATATTTCTATTAAAAAAGGAGGGGATTTATCTCTGTGGACATCTGTGTTGCCAGCCAGAAGAAAAGTCAAGACATTCTGATACATTTTAAGTAAAACAGAAGAGCAGTACCGAAAGGAAATATTCAGTTGTCTTAGGGAGGTCTGCAGCTTCGGAGACCTAAGAAACTGGTTCATGCCCTTCCTGATTGTGCTTTCACTCTGTACAAGTTTTATTAGAAAACTGCTTTGAGACGGCTTTCTTAGAATTCACATTGCCATAGAAAGACTCACAAATGCTATTTAATAAATCAATTGTCTTTCATTAAAATTAAAATTAATTCGATCTAATGACCAAATTCACCAATCATTTTGGAGAAGGCAGATTGTTTGAAAAGAGTCATCATTAGTAATGCTGAGAAGTCCTACTGTTTCAGTATATTTTATTATGCTGGGTTTATCTTTAAAGCACTACTCCAAGAATGAACCTTTTTTGCAAAATCTTAATTTTCATGCTTTTCTCAAGAACCAGATTTTAATGCTGCACATATAAAAAGGCAAAAGAAAACAAAAAACACCAAATCCCCACAAAGAATCCTCCCTACAAAACCAAACAGCCAATCAAAACAACCACAAAACTTCTACTATCCAAATATTTAGAGATTCAGAAAATAAGGGAATGGACGTTTTTAGGATCTGATTCAGGGTTTTAAATGCTTTGAATTGTGAGAATGTTCAATTGTGCTAATTCAGTTGAGCACAGACCGTAATGTTCTGCATACTCAAACATGTAAAGAATAAAATGTTATCTTTTGCCAGGAAGGAGTTCTTGAAACAGTTTAATATATGTTCTGACATGTTTAATTACTGAAATATTTTGCCACTGTATCTCTAGAATCAACAGTGGTTTTTTGCTTAAATTATCACAAAGAACATAGTTTACAGTAGCTTATTTTTCAGCAGTGACTAATTCCTATTACTCTAGGTAAGCTTCATTACACTAATTGACTTAGCTGGAACCACTCACAGTAGTTAAGGTTTGCAGAACTGCAAGAATTAGCTGTACGGCAAAAGTTGAGAATAACACAAGGATTTCTGCCTATAGTGAATAAATCTAGAGAGTTATTTGATTTATGATGTATCAAACAAATAAATTAGCTAAAAGACTGTAACTGGCACAGCTTTTATAATGACAACCCATACAGAAAAAGAATACCAAGATTTATATTTTCTGAGCTTTCTGGAAAAAAAAGTAAGTGTATTTGTGAAAATTCCATTTTCTTATCTAAAACCACCAACAAAACAGATCTCTTTCTACCCAGAGCCATTACTTACAAGGAAGAAGGATGGTCTTGTGCTTGTGGTCCAGTCATAAAACTTCTCTACATCTCTATTTCAGAGTACTCATGCAAACTTAGGCAAGTGACCTTATACGGGGCCTCAGTTTCCTCAAATCCTCTCCTTGTCAAAACTGGAGTTTGCCTCTGCAAGAATTTTGCTGGGTTTGTGTGGTTGAACACTACAGAGCAACATCAATATAACACAGCTGCTCAATATATGTACTCTAAAAACACAATTGGGTTTTCAAAAGGTCTAAGAAACTAGTAGCTAAAATGTAATAAATAATAAATTATTATAAATAATAAAATAAAAAAAAAATACAGTCGTTAAGGCCTGCCTACTCAAGTTTTGTCTCAGTTATTTCTGAGTAAACAGATGTAACAGTATTTTATTAAATCATAACTTCATTATGAGGATAAATTTACAAACATTGGATGGCACACTCCAGCATGAAGTAGGAAAGAAATCACAGAAATGTCAGCTCCTTCACTGATAAGCCAGCTTCTCCGAACAGATTTTCTTTCAAGGTTTAATTTTAATTACCATTAAACCAGGGTTCAGATTTTCCATCAAAATTCACAACTTTGACATCATCATTTGCTCATGTAGTTGTAAACACAAAAGGGATATCACAGTTACGGGATGAGACAAACCTTGACACTGTTCAAAATGGTCTGCCTTGCATGAGGATAAATAGGAGATGTCAACCAAAATTCAGACAAGCCCATCTCTGATTCTTCATCAGAGGAATATCTTTGACGATAATCAGTTTCTAAAGAAATGTCATCCCAACTTAGTGACAATGCCCCTGACATCTGCTACTTTCATTTTGAAGGACTTGTGAGTGCCATCAGTAGGAAATCACCTTTCTTTGTTTGCCAAAACTGCTTTATATCCTCTTCATGTCCCTTTATATCTCCTTTTTCTTGTATGACTAATTTATGATCTATCTCCTTCAGAGGCAGCTCCAGCCTCATTAAAACTGACTCCCGTTGCCTTGGCTGAGTGTGGCTTCAATGGGAAAGCAGCATCTGACTGCACTGGTTGACCTGAAACTTACTCTTTAACTCCAGCCCAATCAGCTGTCAGAATTTTATCAAAAATGAGACACATTGTAAAAAGGGAAAGCTTTATCCACACTACTTAATTAGATATGTTTTAATAAAGACATGACCTACTGCCTCTCTTCCTACCTGCAAGCACTATAATTAAAGTTTCTCTAACAGAACAGCAAGCTATTTTTGTTCTCTTGCCATTTTTAAAAATTGAATACAATTCTGCGGGAACTTGAGAAGTGAAAAAGGAAAATATGTCAATCCTAGTACTATGATAAATCTCTACTTTTTTTTGTGGATGCACTGTTAAACACTTAAGACAATAAACAAAGAAAGGTAGCAGGCATTCTAGAAGTTCTGGTTGGCACCTTGGTCTTTTCCTATAGTCAGTAAGAACATTTGTTGTGTAGAAGCATTGAAAATCAACACACTTTTGCTTATTTAGCCACGTATGGGTAGTCACGGTCCTTAGCATCAAAACCATCTGGACTTTCACAAGTTGTAAACACCTAAAGCCTCTTGCTTATGTCAATGCATGTGTAAAAAAAAAAAAAATTATACACATGATTCAGTGATGGTTTTAAGTATTAATCTATGTGTATGGATCTGTTTGAACTGACAAAATAACTATCATGAAACCTATAAATGAATATGAATTTTATTTAAATGGAGGCAACTCCAACTATCTCATTTTGTACTGTTTCTATTCCAGGAAATAACTACCAAAGAATAACATTAAGAAAATGTAAAATGTTGCAAAACTCATGTTCAAACTTTGAAAATGATAAAAGAAATAAATTCTCAAAATTTATTTAGTTTACCAAATGCAACACAGGCTTGATAAATCCTTAAAATGCCATGTTGGAAGAATAATCCAGTCACAAACACACACAAAACAAAATGAATGAGCAACCTCATCCTAAAACTGAGAATGTCTGCTGTTGTTTATAGTTGATATGCAGGGGACGTGAATTATGTATATGAGAATTCACAAGCATAAATTAGTGAAATCCAAATGAGTATTTCTATAGTGATTACATTTTGTGTTTCCTTTTCCACAGCTTGCTGACAAAATAAAACAAAAACTAATGTCTCTAGTAGAGGAGGCTAATAAGTTTAATTCCAGACAGGCCTTAGTTTTATTCTTAGTGTTATTTGAGAAGACTAAAAGTCAATGGGTTTCAAAGAAAGAGTTTGAACTTCATATCCATTTACCGATGCACTGCATGAAAGACAATGATGAGACCAAGACAACCAAAAATGACATGTTATGAAAAGCCACGGGCAGGTTGATACTCTCAGCACGTTCAAGGAAAAACATCCGTAAGTCAGTGAGTGAAGGTGTTCCAATTGAAGTGTTGTAGGACAGTGTGCCTTAGCAGACTGCCTTGAAAGGCTCTGCACAAAGCCAGCACTCACAGCAGCAGTCAATGTGCTACTTTAAGTAAAACAGTTCCTGGTAACTGAAATACTTAATGGATAGTAAGATAAAATCTCACATGCAGAAGAAATGTTGAGACTTTCACCATGTTTGTGAACATAAAACCTAATCTTATCCAGATGTACCAATAGATAAAAAAAGTATTTCCTATGGTTAAATAATTGCAACTGAACCTACTGACCTGTAAAGATCAGTGGAAAATGGAATACTGCAGGTCAGAAAGCGACCTCAAGTCAGAATAAGCAGGCTTAATGAAAAAAGTAATTATGAAACCTTAAGGCATAGACTGGAAATTGCCTGTGAGACAAAGGAAATCGTATTTTTAGTCTACTCTGCCCTGGAAAAGGTTTCAACTCAAAATTATCTCCGTAATAGGAAGTCACACTTCTAGACAGCCAACATTGATCTAGAATCTGTACTCTGTGACAGCAAACGAAACAAATCACTGTTATTCAGTTTAGAGAAGATACGACAGAGATGCAAAAGACCATTGCAGAGATAAACTATTCTCCATTAAGCATTCTGGGTATCTCAACAAGAAATATTATGTAATTACCACAAAGACAACACATTGTAGGGTAATTTCTACAAGCATGCACGAGAACACATACCACACTCTGGCTCACCAATGTTCTAAAATTCAGTTAGGTTATTATGTTTCAGGAAATCTACACTTCAGATGTTGTCTTCTAGAGGAGGATGATAGAGAGATGTCCAGAGATGGGCTGGAGGATCTTCTGGTAACCTTTTGTATGTTTTTGTACATCAGAGAGCATTTTCTGATGTTTAAAATCTTATTTAAATGCTACTATTTTTGACTACATATCATTTTCGGAAGTCTCAGACAGAAAGAGAAATTTGGAACTATCATCAGCGCAGATTTTTTCCTTTCTCTCCTTCTCTGTTACCATACTCTCTTATAAAAGGTCCCTCATTTTTGATGAAATTATACTATTTCTTCTGAAAAGTAAACATTTCTTTTAACAACCTACTCCCTTGGGGGGGGGGAAAAAAAAAATAGGGCTTTTAAGTAAGGTTTTCACTTCTTCAATCTCTGAAAAATGTGTAAGAAATTCAGGGTTTCTTACCGCATTTAAGCTTTATTTCATCTTTAGATTTACTTAGTCCAATTACAATTATAACAACAAATGGGCAGAAGCATTAAATGCAGAGCTTGTGTATGAGATCTGTACAATGTGTGGCTGTCTTTATCCTTCCCTGCTAATCTTGCTGTTCTCCATTTTTCAGGAAAGAGAAGCACTTGCATTAGTGCACTATTGCTATTGATTTATATATTCAGTAATATCCCTGCTAAGTATTTGACAGCATTACAAGAGGAAAGAAACATAGGTTCTTCTAAAAGTAATGAAAACAGTGATACATCCCTAGTAATGAAGAGCAGTAACACTACCTTTCAGAAGTAGTCAAGGGAAACCTATCCAAAGCACTGAACTATCCCTGAAAAAGTTTGTATCCCATGAAACAGCTGGATGCTCACATGCCTCTATCTCAGAAAAATGCTTTACAAAGGACAAAGTATAACATAGAGCAAAACCAGCACCATTTCAAAGGGTCCTCCTGCTCTGAGAACAACATGACACTGGCCTCTGTACAGCAAAACACACAATAGTAAAGTTCACAGTCAATCCCTCAAGGCTTAGCACAACTGACTATGTTAAACAGAGATACTAGTTCAGACTCCGAATGATTCAATCAGTTTTAGAACAGGGAGGTAAAGAGTTATGTATATGTATTTGTATATTGGGTTATTTAAGGGAAGTCCAGACCTCCAAACATATCCAGAAGACAATAATCATATTGGCTGTAAAAATCGAAATCAAATCCGAATCCAAAAATCAGCTTTCAGCATAGCTAACAATTGCTGTGTTACACAGCTAGTATCGTCATTTCTCTTGATAAAATGTTTGGTGTTGTCAGTATTACAGGTCAAAATAGGCATTCTTTTACTGAGCTGCCTCCTGCACTTCCAGCTACAACTGGTCCCTTGCAAAGCAAGAAACAGCGATCTTTCCAAATAACTGCAGTTAGAACTCCCACCAAATGAAAATGTCAATTTTTGTCCTTGCAATTATCCATCTTTTCACTCAACACCTTTCTTGAACATTAGGTTGTCAGCTACAGGTCCCTGAAATATTTCAATTGCTGTTTGAGTGTGGAAACTCACATTTTGGTGTTTGGTCTAGCCTCCTAGCTATGATTTGTTGTGAGGGGCCATCCTTCATCACCAAAGTTTCCTTTAGTGTGATGAGTTAGGATGCATGAGTGAAATAACTATAAACCAGTAATTCTTTAAAGCAACCTTGAGAATTCACACCCAAGTACCATAATAGGAAGACAACAGCATCAAGGAGGTCTCATCTTCTTTACCTATTTGTAAACTCTAAATTACAGTGGTAGGGTGACCCTGACTGCACGACAGGTGCCCAGCAGGCTGTTCTATCACTCCCCCTTCCTCATGGGCAGGAGACAGTAAATATAACAAAAGACTCATGAGTCAAGCTAAGGACAGGGGGAGATCACTCACAATTACCATCACAGGCAAGAGAGACTCAACTCTGAGAATTAATTCAATTTATTGCCAATTAAGTCAATGCAGGATAATGAGAAATAAAAAACAAACCTTCAAACACCTTTCTCTCACTCCCTCCCTGCTCCTGGGCTCAGTCTCACTCCAACAATTTTCTCTACATCCTCCCATGACAATGGCACAGAGGGACAGAGAATGGGGATTACAGTCAGTTCATCACATGTCTCTCCTGATCCCTCCTCCTCACGGGGAGGACTCCTCACACTCTTCCCCTGCTTCTGTGGAGTCAAGTCCTGCAGGAGCCTGCTCCAGTGCAGGTCTCCCACGAGTCCATAGGTCCTGCCAGGAGACTGCACCTGTGTGGGCTTCCCACAGGGTCACAGCCTCCTTTGGACATCCACCTACTCTACTCCATCATGGGGTCCTCCATGGGCTGAAAGTAGATATTTGCCCCACCATGGACCTCCGTGGGCTGCAGGGGCACAGCTGTCTCACAATGGGCTGCACCATGGGCTGCAGGGGAATCTCTGCTCTGGCACCTGGAGCACAGCCTCCTACTCCTTCTGCGCTGACCTTGGTGCCGGCGGGGCTGTTCCTCTCACATATTCTCACTCTAGCTGCTCTTCTGCAAAAGGGATTTCTCCCCCTATTTTTTTAATAAGCTTTTACAGAGGTAGTACCACTATTGCTGATGGGCTCAGCTTTGGTCAGTGGCTCTAAAGGACATACGGGAAGGTTCCTGCAGCTTCTTACAGAAGCTACCCCTGTACTCTCCAATCTCAAAACCTTGCCACTAAAACCCAAAACAATGATTCTCATCTTTAATTTCTATTAGATTAGCCATTGAGACTATGAAGGAAGTAGCATTTATTTTCCCTAGTGTACACTCTATTGTTTAGCATATTCACCGAAAGACAGAAGAATAGCAAATAGCTCAGCTTGCAATACACCTTCAGGTGAAGCACGAGCTCTCTTTGTACTATGACTAGTTCTGATAACCGGCCATAGGCCTGGTACTGCATCATTGTTAACAGCGTTGAACAACCTTTAAACATTACTACAAAGCAAACAGTTTCAGCCAGAGGGCACAAAAGGTGCTCTGTTGGTATCATTCTCTTATGACTATTTGTATTTTCTAAGCAGATTCATGTGATATTTAAAGTAATGGGCTGCTTTCATTTATGGGATACATTCAATAGGAAACTATCAGCCTCTATCACAGAAAATGGTATCTTCTATCCATGAAAGTGCCTAACCATAGAGTATTTTCATTATACTTTCATTATACCCTCCTTCCTTAACACTTGTATTACCATAGAACATACCATAGAACAAGAGTGACACATGTAGCATGTCAGGCCATGTTTTCCAGCATCCACACCAAGCACACTGTCACTCCTAACTGAAAGCCAGCTATGGAAAAGAGGGCCTCCTTAGCCACCATGAAAATGTCCCGTGTCTCTGTCAGGTACAGTCAGGTTCTTGCTGATGGGCTGTCCTATCTCAGGAAAGTGAAAGTTGCTTTTCTTTCACCGTATTTGAATGAAGATACAATAACACCTATTTTTAGCACACAGCAAGAAGCAGCTACTTTTATCCACTACTATTATCCACTGTTTTGTCTTTGAAACTAAATACACTTGAAAATAGACAAGTTTCATAGAACAAGTTAAGCACATTGTACTCTATTTCCACGCATTGTTTTTTTTAATCACGCATATTTTACCCAGGTCTTTCATTTTTAACTCTGAATAGTATTATTTACTAATTTTTGGTGGATAACATACATGTATATCATGGCATCATTACTGATAACATCTTAACACATTTCAAAACATTAGTTGCAAAACTTCCTGCTGTCATACTTCTTAAGAAGAACACTTTATAAGAATAGCAGCAAAACTGAAGATTTCTTTTCCATCTCTGAGTTAGACTCCACAGAGCGCATAACACTCCTTTAAAAAAGACAGTGGAAACTACCAGCCATGTCTTGACAATTTTCATTTTTGATAAATACAAGAAAGATGAGATATTACAGCGGACAGAGGAGTCGAAATTTTACTGCTAAGGATGGCACACACTGTGATGAAAGGGAGAGCAGAAATTATTACAAATACACAAAGAGATAAGAAATCTCTAAAAAGGTATTACCAACAAAATTAGGAAAGTTTATTAGATTAGATTTTATTATAGACACAAAGACCTGTAATGTAACTAAAAATAGCAATCTCAGCATCATTAAAAATATATATATGGGGATTGAACATTTATTTAACATATTTTTTCAAAAGTGACAATTAAGAAAAATAGCAATCTGTATTTCATTTTAACATATCATTTAGTAAACATAAAGGGGTTGAAGATTACAGCTCATAACTAGAGGATTCTCAACAGTTTAAAAACAGATCCATGGCATCTATGCTGTAACATTTATATATCTCAGGGAGAAGAGACTATGTAGTGCAAATTATCTTTTTCAAATACTCAAGGAGACCAAAAATAAAGATTTTTCTGGTGATGTACTCATAATAATTTCAGTATTTTTGCTTGAAATTCGTGGCTTAAAACCTGTTATCTCTCTAAAATCTCTTCTTCCTCCAAGAAGTGGAACCGCATCAATTTCTCCATAAACCTCTCCCATATCTAAATTCTGAGGCAGGCTATGTCCTATCTGGGCTTCTGAACATAGTTTGGCAATTGAGAATATCAAGTATATGAAGTTATTATCTTCATAAACATATTAAATCTGTGCTGACTAGCCACCTTTTAATTTTCTGTTGAATTGTGTGCGACTCTACACAAACTTTAAATACATCATTTCTCACATGCTTGTGTAAGTGAAACAACAGGTAAGCTCAGAAATCATCACTGGCAGTGATATGAAATGTATGAAAATTGACATCTTCAAGCAGTGAGAGATATGGAAAAACAGAGGAAGTAGAAAGCTCAGTGATTAGACAAAGGCCAGATGCGAAGAAGCAGTAAAGTGAGTTAAATTTATAACAGAGTCAAAAAAAGCTTTGTTAAGTATTTAAGCTGCATGTTCAATATCTTTCTTTATCTTACTCATCTTTCATATATTGGGCAAACTGGAGATAAGATTTTTTTTACAAATTACTGTATTACTATATGCCCCATGCTATTAAAATGCTATGCCATATGCTATTATACTACCAAAAAATCATCTAAAATTAGGCAATTAGACCAAGTAAAACCCTTACCTTAAATTTTCTCATCAACATCTTTCTTTCACAGTCCCATCTTCTACAATTATTTCAAATGTAAACAAAGTCCTTAAGTCAAGATGTACTTGAGTTGCTGTGTAGTTTTGCCGATTCAGTAAAGCTAAAGAGATCAGCAGGTATTTTGTCTCTGTAGGATTTATGCAACTAAACTAACTCCAACCCTTTAGAGCTATTTCAAGCTCTAGCTGTTTCTGGTCTCTTCCAGAGCAGAATAATCTCAAATGGTTTTCCCAGGGTAAGTAAGGAGAAGCAGATTATTGAAGCCACTTAGAGACATTATCACCCTCATCCCAAACAGGGTAATTCAGCAGGATGATAGGCCTGTACTCCATTGCACCTCTAGGGTGTCCTTTGAGAAAGGAGCAGAGATTGCATTTTCTGTCAAATACGCTTTATTGAAAGAGGTAAGTGAGGGGAGGCGTTAGGCCATTTGGAGGGTTCTGAAAGCAGTATAACACATTCAGTCAAAGAAGTAAAACTCGACCCTGCAATGACCCCAATGCTTACTCTGGTCGGTACAATAATATTTGCCACAATTCACCTGCTAAATCGTCAGGCAGAGCAATGAAAAGAACAGATTTTCTTAATGTCACTCAGGTGATTGGTCTATCTTGCAATTCCTTTTGACACTAAAACGAACAGATTAAACAGCAGGAAATGACACAGCAGCCAAATTCCAAACACCTGCTGCCCATTTCAGCTGGACTGCTGAACCCCTCCAGAATCACATCTGCAATATATGCAATATCCAAAGAATCACTGATTAAAATTTTTGGTTTACCTGGTATGCTACTATGCAGTTGGGTTTTTTTTTTTTCCCTAAAGGAAAAACTAAACCTTTAGCAAAATAAAGAATCAGATACACATTCATGCAGGAATTTTAGGGTCAATGTGCATACAGATCTCAGATCCCTTTTCTCTACAAAATTATCTCTAAGGGAAGTCCTCTCTAGTTACTAGCAGTACAAGGCCTATTAGGTGCAGCTAAGCAGTGTCAATTTAGCTTGATAAATTTGATATGTATACCATTTAACTCAAAAGGAAGCAATAAGAAAACACTCATATTATTGCTGTGTTTTCCACAGTGGTTAACCTGTGGCTAAAATAAGAATTTACCTCTTTGTAAAGCTGTATTTATAAGCTTACTAGAAAAATAACTTTCAGATAATAAACTAGAAGAGCTCCATTGGGAATGATAGTAATGAAGTAGAAAGAAGGCAAACCAATCACCAAGTTATGATACACCTGCACACCTACTGGAAAAAAAAAAATTAGATATGATTTTTACAATGTTCTTTTATATATATTTCAGGATCTATAATAGAAATCTTTTTTTTTAAAAACAATTATATCAAACACATAAGACAGAGAAAAGATCTTTATCAACAACAGATAGTCTATTTCTAGATATTCTTTGCACTAACTGCTAAGTTTAAAATGTAGCTTGCATCTCTAAGTCATATTCTATAATGCATTCACATTTAGCATGCCTCTTGGTAGGCTGGCCAGACTTCTCCTTGTACAGCATTTCCTATACTTCAGCTTGAAATCTCATGACCTATATTTTACACCATTCCAACACACACTGCATACTTTGAGTTTGTACACAACCTACCATCTTCCCTGATGGCTTAGACTTCCAGGCTGAACAACAGAAGAACAGTACTGATTAGAGGAGACTGCAAACAACAGTGGAGATGATGTTCAGTGGAAGAAATACCAGAATCACAGGTTTTCTACTGCTGGAACCTTTTTAACTTTCCACTCCCTCCACACAACCCATGGATTTTTGTTGAGCTTTGCTCACTAGAGTTTCTGTCGCTCCTAGCAACACACACAAGATTGTTACTGAACTGTCAGAGAAGCTGGTAGTAAAAACAGTAGTGACAGCACAGGAGGCAGTAAGATTTTCACCGCTTCAAACTCATATTCTATGTCCTACAGTAAAAGCATGAAGAAAACCTGAGGTAAAGGGGTCGTTTGTGTGCAATTAAAGAAAGGACATGAAATTTAGAGGCAAAAGGTATGCATTTTTCACAGAAAGCACAGGGTTTGAGATTGAAATAAGGGATATTTCTTATAATTTTTCTTTAAAAGCCACAGAAAAAAGCTTAAGGGAGAGGAAATACTTGCATTTTTCAGTATTTTTCATCTGCCAAACTACCTGTTCAGAAAATTAACACAACTCTAGAATACACCAAGAGAAGGCATAATAGTATTTTAGCTTGGTGACTCTAAACTGTTTGACTCTACACATGTGCTCCTCTTCACCTTCTAAAGATCACCAAATGATCTTTAAGGCCCTTTCCAACCCAAACCATTCCATGATGTTCATGGGGTTTTTTTGAGATGAATACAATGATATTTGGATTCCATAATTCCATTCACAGGGCACGTCTACAGAATATGCTAACTGGGATAAAGAAAATATCATCACCAAATTTTAACATTCCTGGTGGCTGATCTCACAGATCTTAAATCACATTGAAGGAAGAATGTGAATCTTCAAACTCCTGAGTTTCCAGACGCTCCAGGTGTGCGGGGTAGGGCGCGTCTTTCCTTTGACATTTGAAGATACAGCAACAGATTACTCTCCTCAAAACCCTAAAAAAATTTGATTTACTTAAGTGATCTATGACCACTAAACTCCATAAAGAAAGAAAACCCTAGGGCAACAAGCTTCCAAGTACATGTGAACGGAACTATGCATTTGAGTGGCACTATTAAAACCAGCGGTCCTAGCACTAAATATAAAAGTAAAAAGGATGAAGGGACATTTGCAGTGCAGAGAGAGAGAATTCATAAGGGTGTTCCTATAGTTTCTGTATGTGGGTGTATATGGGGGAAGTGTGTTTTATTTAAATGCATACTGACAGTGAAAATGTAGCAAAAACATTTACAAGTGCTTTTGGAAATGTTTTTGTAATTTCTAATTATTTTCAAACGAAGCAAATGCTTAGAACTATATTAAATCCCAAGGGAGTAATATAAGCACTACCTCCTGGTTATCCCTCACATGAAAAGCCAATTATGTGAGAGAGTATTTATCCTTGTATGAGGTGGGTAGTAGAAACAATCTAACACTTTACCAGTAATGCGGTTGGTTGCAAATATTTGCTTTCCCAGGCCGAAAAGCTAAACTACAGATGTTCTAAGAAAACAACTGGTGCCCAACATCAGGCTTAGTTTTAGAAATTAAGCTGTTCAGGTTTTCAGTCACTGTTGGTTTACATTAGTGCTAGGTATACAATCTCCTTTTCCAGCCTTATGTGTATAAGCAACAAAGAACGGTCTCAAATTGGGAAATTTCTACTTGATTTAATTTACTGCTAATTAATGCTTGCTTTCCATCACCAAGTGAGGTATGGGGCAGAAAAAGAACACAATCAAGCAAACACTTGGATGTCAGGGTCATGTACACAATGGTTTCTCTCAAATGCTTTTTGTTTCTTCCTGCTTTACTCTCCCACACTTTGCTTCTTGCCCCTTTCCTCAGATGTTCTTTGCTCCTTCAGGTTTTTCTGCAGCTCTCTTTCTTAGCATCCTTGCTGCAGCCACAGCCCTTCAAGGCTGTTCCTGCCCAATGTGGTGCCTCCTTCCAGGAACATGTCTCCAGTCAGATGCTCCCACACCCTCAGCTACCTCTTTCTTTCTTAAACATTTTTCTGCAGTGATGCCAGCACAATAGATAACACAGCGGTCACTTTTGTGTCACCGAAGTGACATTGACATGTTTTTATTTACTTAAAGGAGCAGGAGAAATCCTGTGTTCTGTTTTCTCTCTGGTGAATTGCAACTGTTGCTACCACTGGGAATGATGAGAGACTGCTGGAATGACCAGTCCACATTTCTTGTGATGCTCTGCACCAAAGAACCGCAAAAAAAAATGGGATCTCAACCTATTGTTGTGGGATTTACTGAAACAAGTGCAAAACAGATTTCCACAAGTAAAGCCAGAGTGGTGACAGAAAGACACTTTTCAGAGCTCTAGGGAACCCAAAGTCCATATGGCTTAGCAAGAAGATGGAGAGAATGGAATAAGATCCCACTCTAGTTTTCACTCAGTAGGGTTATTGCCAGCTTCGAACAGAACCTAAGTCCAAATTTACAGAAAAAAAAGAATTTTCAGACATTCAAAACTATTCATTTGATGCAAATTGTCACTCTGAAAAGACACTGCGTACCTAGTCATTTCCAGATCGGGGGGGGGGAACAAAATCAATAAAAATGCCTGTTACAAGCTGTATGTGCATTTTGTAATCAAAAATGTGCATATGTTATGACAAACCAGTGATGACGCTTGTGGGCTTTGTAGCTAGCAGTGTCCTTGGGGTTTTTTGCATTAATCTCAGGATTCCAGCTAACTGTGACCCATACCGTACGTGCTACTAAAATCTTCTCACAACCAGCAGTTCTCAGGATTTTAAATTGGAATTGGGGAAGAGGGGACCTATTCAAAATTCGCACACACGTTTTCCTTTATGTTTGTCAAGAGATTTTGAAATGGCTTTTGCTAACTGAAAGAACAGCTAGAAATATACTTGACATTTCACTTATTTTTGAGTATTTTTAACCTTGGTGCAAATGTCTCATCTCTTATATTATCTTGTATACTGGGATGCAGTTCATGAAAAATTTATCTTCCATGTGGCATCCAATATTTGGAGATTATACCACCTGGAATCTATTTATTCAAACACACCTGGTGCTGTCTTCTCTTTTTAGACTGTGTTACAACTTAGCCTTGCCACTACCATGAATCATAATTTCTGGGCTGTAGAGAAGCCTGTTTACTTCTTTCCCAATAAGTTACATACATTTTGGAAAATGACTGAAAATTCACTAATTCCCAGTGCCATTCTGTGGCGTTTCTCTACAAGTTTGAACAGTACTTTTGCTTTTATTTTGTAATTTTTTAATGTTAATTTCATAAATGCCAACAATGGAGAAAAGGACTAGGCACTTTCAGTATCAGAAGCTAAACTTTTGTTACCCCTGAGCATATTTATTGCTTTGTTTTCTGTTTAGCTTCAACTGTTCTCCCAACAATGCCTCATCAATGCATTCCCAGAAGAAACCACAAGCCCTGAAACAAGACGGATTTTTTTCTACAATTACATGACAGAAGGTACTTAAAACTTTGTGCACCTTATTGCAAGTCTGACTTTAGCAGTTCACAGAAATTCCCTCTGCTAGGGCCTGAACATCAAAAGAAATATTTTAAATTAGTTCATAGTAGATTTTTCACATGAATTAAATTATTGTTTGAAAGCCAAACACCATAAAAATTGCAAACCACACAGAGCTGACTATAATGTACATCATTAGAAGCAACATAAATCCATTTCATTTTTGCCCTCCATTTTACAATGGAAAACAATCTGTGATTCTTTTCCAATATTCTGGCACTGTAAAGATGATGCTACAATATTTTATCAGCCCACTTTTGCCAAGCCAATTGCTTTTGCAGATCACTGGGTAAAGAAGCAAGTTTATTACAAAACTGTCAGATATTTATATAAAATAAGAGTCCAAGGAATAAAAAGACCCTCACTGATACTGTCCAAAAATAAACCTTTTCAATACTATTTTTTAATCAATCTCCCTGTATTTTGCTTCTATTTGTTATGCTGTCTCTCTGCTATTGGTTTGTCTTGAAAAGAAATTTTAAATCCTGACAATTCTGTCCTTTTTTTTGTTCATGAAGAATTAAAAAAAAAGCAATAGGTGTTTCTCGATCACCCACCTTGAAGCAAGCACAGGATTTTTTTGGCCTAGGATATTTCCTTCATCGTTTGGGTGGGGGGATTTCCTTCTCCCCTCTGTATAAATAATGGGGTTCCAAAGCAATTTGTGGGAACATTTCAATGTTAGTTATTTGGGGCTAGCCTTCCCAAAATATCTCTGTCCTCATTTATCCTATATTTTTATATCTTTTAGTAAAAAGAACAACAAAAAAAGCCCACGAAAAAAGTTTAGTAAAGAAATAATTAGTGGCAATCAAGATAGGAGAGCACATACTACACCAGTCTCCAGCACTCACCTACAGTATCATCAAACTCCCAATGCAAAGTCTCAGTACCAACCTAGAGCATTTTAGCACCTGTTTTCTCAGTGTGTCTGACTGCCACACAATCCAAGCATGGTGAGTTACCATAACTTAACACCCAGAATTCCATGGTTACTGGTCCCATCAGACTTTATAAGTCTGACAATTTCTTCCTTACTTGGCCCTAGCAGGTCTGCTGAATCATCTTCCCTGGTCAGCTTCCTTATTGCCTGTATCAAGAGTTGCCCTTGATGCTCAAAAGAGACCTGGGCTGTAAAGGTATCTTTGCAGAAGATGTTCAAGTGCCCACTAAAGATTAATGCTTGTGATACTGATACTTTCTCTAGTCCTCCAGAAAGAGGCTTGATCTACTTTTTCTTCTTGACCAGGCTGTCTGTAGCAGATGCCCACCAAAATGCCACACTTGTCGATCTGGCCCTTGCTCTTAAGTTCCCAAATGGCTCCTTCTCTTTCCTGAGACACAGCTACAGGCTCCTCATTCGACAAAGCACATCTCCTCTCCCTTACCATCCTGATCCTTTCAGCAGCACGTACACATCCAAAACAGCCCACTAATTATGTAACCTATCCTTTACCACTTTGTGATTCCAAGGAGATCATAGCTCTGTGACTGCACATTGACTTCTCATTCTTCCTGTGAGATTCCCATGCTGCAGGCATTCATGCACAGCATAAATGAAGCTTAATAAAGGAAAATGCAAACTCCTTGCATTTAGAATAGAACAACCTGTGCAACAGGACTCTCTGGAGAGAAAGAAGCATAACAGTAATATGTCCTTGTGATAAAGACAACCTAAACCATACTGGGCTATGTGCAGTAATAGAGCTTGTGGTCAGCAAGTTAACATAAGGGATTATCGCCCTCAATTCCGTATCTTTGGGACTACATCTTCAATAGTGTGCTTTAATTTTGAGATTCAAGTATAAGAAAGATAGTGCCATACCAGAATGAGTAACCATTCCTATAAATTCAGCAAGATGTCTGGGGTTCTGGAGAACCCAATGTGCCAGAAGATGCTGAGGTAACTGGTTTTGTTCATTCCCTCAAAGAAAGAAATCTGATGTGGGATCTTATCGCCACAATGAACTACTCACTGAGAAGGTAAAGACAGATTCAGAATTATCTTGGAGGTACACAGTGCCAGGGTGAGAGGCAACAGACACAAGGGGCTTGAAGGGAGATTCTAATTAGATATAAGGAAAAAAACCCTTTTTGCAGTGACAGTGATCAAATACAGGTGCCCAGAGAAGCTGAGGAATTTACATCTTTGGAGATGTTCAGAATTTAACTCAACAAGCTTCCAGAACCACTTCATCTAACTAAGCTGGTTCTGCTTCAAGTATGCAGCCAGACAAAAAAACTTCCAGAGGTCCCTTCCAACCTCAATTATTCCTGGATGATATCACTACTGAGGTCACTAAAACACGTCAAATAGAAAGACTATTTTTTCTTCTTTTTAGTTTTCCGAAAAGTGTTGAATTTCCTTCCTACAAAAGAGTAAAAAAGACACCCAAATTTCCTGAAGTTCCTATGCAAAGACATACAAGGCAGCATTAATTCCTCATCTGCCTAAATATTAAAAGTAACAAAATTAGGACCTGAAATCTAAAAAAAAAATTCAGGCAAATTTATTTCCTTGCTATCGAAATACTTATTGTGTATTTCTAAAAAAAAAGGTGACCGGATAATTCTCAGTTTAACACTTCTTCCTCAGGATTTCTGTTTTCTGTAAAGCTAAAAAGTAGAAATAATGATAATGAAAATGACTACATATAGTTTAATTTTTTTTTTCATTTTTTTAAGAGTGTAAAATGGTTGAGATATTTACCTATTTGGCAAGCAGTCACAAAATATTATACAACCTGACAGACCTCAAAGCATTTCACAACTCTATAATAATAGACTAATTCCATTTACTACTGAAGTGCAGCCAACTATGAGACAGAACACAGCAGTGGTTTAACAGCACAGATGAACACTGTCAGCCCTTTAGATTTAGGTAGATGTAAATATCTCATCCATTTAAAAACCATAGGGTGCTTTGAGACAGACAGAGTAGAATTAGCCAAGCTTCTAAATAGCAAAGAAACCAGGANCAAAACCTAAGAAAAAATAGTAATATTGAATCCTGAGTTTGTTTCACTAGGAATAATTATTACTGTCCTCATCCTCCCTAGGTTCTGTCTTATAATTGAAAGGGGAAAACAACACTTAAGAAACATGCAATTCCATTTTTTTTTTTTTTTTTTTTTTTTTTTTTTTTTATGTAGCATCATTAGAAAACCTTATTTGGGATACCTAAAAGCCTTATTCCAAATGAATACTGAATTTGACCTGAGTCTAGAAAAATTAATTTCATCTCTGGAACTCACATTAAAGTCTCTTTTGATGGCCTGCAGTTAAATTCTGACTCACAATGAACTAAACTACTGAATTTGTTCTGATCCCAGCTCAGAAATACTTTACTTTTCCACAGTGCTCCTTGAAGTCCCTCAGTAAAGCTTAATGACATATACTCTTGGTATTTAAACATACAGGGCTCAATCTGTTGCTTAAATATAAACGTCTAATGCTATTTGTCATGCTCCAGGATTATGTGAGACATTGTCAGGAGTCTGGCAGATAGAACAGGATCTATGGGAAACTCATGCCCATCTGGAAAGGCAGCTGGAGGCTAGATTTAGGCAACTAAATCAAGTCTCCACTGCAAATTTAAAAAGCAGCAAGCTGGTGCTACATACACCACTCTTCCTACAGTTTCTAACTATTTTATCTAAATTACTAAACAATTACAATGGAAGTGCCAAAAATAAAAATTCCTTTTATTTTTTGAAACTGTAAGGGCTTCCTACAAGTGCATCAGTTAAAAATTACAGATTTCACTGGCAAAAGGAAGCGTGTCTGGCGCTGGCTAGAAAGTCTGTCCTTAACACATTAAATCACCAGAACCCTGAGGTTGCATTATCATTAGCAAGACAGAGTTCTAGAATTAGTAGGAATAGTTTAATATTGTACCTACATTTGTCATGTAGCAGAGGTTACAAGCTTTAGTTGGTGAGCTAATCTGGCCAGTGTCACTGTGTAAAATTCAGTGCAATGAGACTGAAGACATGTTTGACTGCAGTCATAAGGACCAATACTTCAATTCTGTCATTCTGCAAAGATACCTGAAGATTAACTGTAACAAATAGAAGAAACACAATTAATATTCGCTTATTTTGGACAATTTAAGAGATTCAAGAGTTAAATGTTTCTAATCGATGACACTAAGTGCTGGAGAAGTTTTAGCAGTCAATTGTTCAGCCATATAGCCTATGTTCTTAGGTGTCCTTAGGTTAAATATTGTGTGAAAAATGAAAGAAAAAATAGTTTAGGTTTAATTTTGCTTGCTACAATTTTTTTTTTTTTTTTGCTTCCTTTTCAACATCTTAGAAGAGCTAATTTGTCTGAGTCATTCAGCACGTATTTCTCTGAGTTCTTTCCTATCTCCCCATCTTTTCCCTAATTTCAGCAGGTATTTAATGAATCCTGACATATTGATAAGAATGGCAAGAGATCTGTCTCCAGCTCCTATGTAAATATGCAAAAGAAAATAATTTTACAGGAAGTCCAAATGACACAATAAAAACTTCTTGCCATGGACTCATTATACAGTGTACCATATGAACTCTATCTGTAAAAACTTCTTCTAGTACGTCAGACTTAAGATGTGACTTTTTTTAATGCAGGTATGAAATTATTTCATACTTCTTTAATGTGCTAAAATAAGTCTTATAATTTAAAATTAGAGAGAGGAAAATATAGATTTTACAATAATCTGTCTTAACTTTGAAATGGATTCATAGACTGAATAAAAGACGAAAAAGCTGAAGTTGCCTTCATCCAAAAATTATTTTCAAATATGCACATAGCCACCAATCTTTAGGCAATCAAGCTACCTAAAGACTGTAAGGTTTTGGGGTTTTATTCATTTGTGGAAAGGTCATAAAACAACTGATTTCCCTTCCATAGGCCATCTTAATTGACTGTAGTTGTAAAAGAAATTTTTTAAAAGGCTATCTCTTTAAAAGTTATATATGTGCTGAATAAAAATATTGCCCAGTAAGGGATGAAGTTACCTTTAATGCAGCTCCACCTGAGAAAGTTATCTAAGATTTTGGGCTTGATTTTTACCTTACTCTTAGACGGGCATACAAACAAAAAAACCCAAAGTATATTTTCATTTATATACATGAGTATATCTGGTCATTGTATACAGGGTATTAGCAACCAAAGATGATATCCAGTCCCTATGCAAACTCTTATCAAGTAATTCAGCATCACAGCATCTCAACTGCACTATTTGAAAACGAAAAGAACAATGATGTTAAGCTACTTTACTAACTTTAGATATTATTTTAAGTGCAAAATGTTTCAAATTGATCACAAACATAATGCAGCAATTATGCATGTTACGTACTTGTTGTTCAGTATCTCCTATACTTGTTTCTAGTAAAAACGTACAACCAAGTTACCTGGCCTGCTTTTTGTAGAAGGCAACACATCACAAACACATCACATTTTTAGCATGCAACACAGCACGAACTCAAAAACTCAGAGCAGATTTTTTCCCTTTCAGACATGAATGTTGTATCATGCTCTTTAATACTGAGCACAGGAACTTTGGCTAAATTTGATGTGGTGCAGAGAATAAAACAACAGCTAAGCAAGTAAACCAAAACAACAACCCATCATCAAAGACAAATTTTCTGGTGTGGGTAAATTTTTAATTAGGAGAGATTTCAGAGAGATCTCAGTGCTGGAGCTGGACACCAGCAGACTGCACAATACAGAGCACTATAAAAATTTCCCAATAAACCGCAAATTTTTTCAGTAAAGACCTGCTGTGGTAAAGCAGCAGGAGAGTTGATTCATCCATTCACTGGTACCCCTCAATGCAGTGTGCACTGCTCAGTGGGGCCACAAAACCTCTGTTTCCCTAGGAATTGCATATGTGTTTCTGATTTTATCCTTCTACACAAACACACACACAGAGTAAATCTTCCTATAATCTGTCCAAGTTCTAGAAGGGTTAAATAGTTTCTAATTAAAACTTAGCATTACTTTTTAAAAATTGCTTGTTGCAGCTTGTCTTTAGGTAAAAATAAAGTCACTGAAAATATTTTCCATCTAGAAACTTCTTCTCCAGAAATAGTGTATGGACTATTAGATTATTTGCTCTACAAATTACTTATGCTGCGCTGTTTATTTCTTTTTTGCAAAGGAATTGAATGTTGTGGTTTTATTAGTATTCATTTGCAAGGTCTTTCCCTCTGGCTACAGTATGAATACAGAAAAGAAAGTGTTGCTTTGTGTATAAACTGTTTTCAAGGTCTAAAGTACATTTCTGAATCAGGAAAAATTAGAAGAAATTAGAAAAAATCTGATTTTTTCACTTAAAAAAAAAGCTAGCTAAATTATCTTTAAGCATAATTCTTTCTACACTGTGCCATGACTGGCTTTGTAATCAATAATTTTTATAATTTTGTGAGCATTCAAAGTGACTAAAAAATTACTTGAAATGCAGCAGTCAGCCACTACAAATTACATTATAAGATTGCTTTGCCAGTGATGTTTTGGCATCTTTGAATTTTCTTGTTTGAACTCAGATAACGTAAGATGCAAATTCAACTACAATGCAAACCAGTACAACAGATATATAAATACTGTATACCAACAAAAGACGTGTTTTTAATTTGAATCTGTTTCAACATTTTGAATGGTTGGGCATAGCACAAACTTACTAGGGTCAAGGATGGGTGTGTGTGTTTGGTTTAAACCAAACAAAGTCAGATTTGGTGAAGGGTCAAAAGCTAAACTTAGTTCAACCCTCAAAAGAACAGTGTGAATTGTCAAGAACAGTAAAGTAGTGTTAGAAGAATATAATCAATTCACTGAAGGGCTCTAGGCAGTCTATCAACTGTTTACCTCTTGGTTTCCTCATTTATATGAAACAAGCTAATGTAACCATCTGGTGATGGCAGTGCTGCTTTAATAGAAGAATCAGAAGGATGAAGAATGTCTATAAACTATTCCATGAACAGGTTGTGGAGACAGAGCTTCTCCAGTTTATAAACAAGGTTTCAATGGGTGAGGCTTGAGGTGCACTGATAGTTTCAAAAGCTGCATTGCATTTGTATACTCTATCCCTAATCTCAAAGAAAGGAGATCATAATCTTCAGGGTTATCGACTGATACCCTTCACCAGCACAAAAGTCATCATAAAAGAAAGGAAGGACAATTACAGAACTATTGAACCTAATGAAAGAGAGACAACTGGAAAGCACACCCATCTGTGGCTGTGAGTAAGGAAGTATCTCTTGTTCATGTTGTGAGCATGAACGGAGACCATCTCCTTCCTCTGCACCAAACAGCCTGTTCTGCATGCTCCAGCATTTCAAGATCCTAAACAGAGGAATTTCTCTTTTTTTGGTCACAGAGAAACTACTATGGAAAGACCTTTGTTTGATATATGACATCTGTTTGGTCTATCTTCACTTCTGCCTTCCCAAATTAGATAAAAACAGTAAAAAATTGCATTCTTGGGTACTGATGAATTCAAACACTTTTTTTTTTTTTTAAGCAGATATCAAATTAGCCGAAGTTTGCTAAACATGAACAAGGCAGAACATGAAATCCACTCCATATAGGATCTGCTCTTACACTTTCAATATTCCAGCATTCCAAGGGAAATACCAACAAGGATAGCCATGGTATATACTGCTGACACTCAAAAACGTCTTTTTCCTCTTCAAAATTCCAACAATTCAATAGTTCTCAAAAGAGTTATCGATGAAGACTAGAATTAGCTATAAAAGTTCATCCCATCAAAGGCCTTTTCAAGTGTATTTTGAACTGAATTATAGCAGAATTTGAATTTCATAATTTGCAAAATAATTCAGCCCTGTGAACAATGGGTTCTCTGAGGATTTCTTCAGTTTTTCTTATTAACCTCTGCCAGTAGAAGTAAAGAAAAAAATTCTTGCATCATCTGAAAGATTTTTCCCTTTTATATACTTACTGCAGTGGTGACCATATGGTTACAATCCTGTCCTTTTAATTTCTTTTCACTCTCCAGCGTTTGTGTGCGTTATTGAAGAGCTGCCATACATCACCCCAGAGGAAGAGTTGTGTTTCAGTTTTGGATAATGGATTTGTGGTAGTATAATAGTTTTTTTACAGTGATTTACCTTATCAGCAAAGCCCTTAAAGACTGATCCCTTCTGAAATTCAATACTTTTACATGGCGTCAGCTTGTTACATCCATTTCTACTATTAATCTCTTCAGTTTAATAGTTTTACTTAATGTAACTTGAACATCAAGAATAAAAGAAAGCTATTAAAATGTGATACTCACTGGATGGTGCCTATATGGAATAGAGATCCAGTGTTCCACAAGCTTCACCATATTCCTTTTTCAAACCATTCCTTGTTGGCCAAACCCACAGAGGTCTTTACATAAAGACCTTTCAGATTTGCCTACGGCCTGACTACCAAGATCTTCTCCTGGAATCAAGAGGCACATTTTGAAGTTCGTCACAACTGCTCTATTTTCCATGGGAGCACTCAGCAGAACTGCTGGTTTTACTCATTTTTTAAATCTTTTGCTGTTCTCCTAGGCAAGACCCACTGACTGAAGGGAAAGAAATGAAAAAAAAAAAAAAAAAAAAATCTTTTCTCTCAGAAAATTATAAAGACATCTAAAGACAGAAGAGAAGATTTTGCATATTGAGATGTGAGGGGTTGGAGGAAGGGAGAAAAACTGACAACCAAAATATACCTGAGAATTCAGACGTCACTGGACCCAACTTCTTGCTGCTAAGCAAACAGTCATAATTATCAGACACTGTCAAGCATTGTGATAAGAATTCTCCCTTTTCCCAGAAAGTTAGCTCTTTTCTAGCTAGACCATAAAACTCCATTTTAAAATACTCCACCAGAATGTATTCATGTCTCATTTCTCCATTTACCTCTCTTCCAGCACTAGATTTTAATAGATTCTTCTTGCTCTGGCACTTACTTGTGTCTTCATGCATTTAGAGAAAATAAACACAGTCCCCTCTCACTTCTCATTTTTCTACATTAATTATGTAATCCTCTTCCAGATCTTCCTCATAAAGGAAGCCACTATTCCTCTGAGTACTGTAGATGCTACTGTTTACTGTAATTTGAAATCATCACCTGAATATGAAACAGATAAAAGAGATCTTTACAGTATAAATTTACTACTGAAATTTTATTTTCTCTACCTCCGCTGGAAATTCCTCCTTCACTGCCCAGAATATTTTAAGATTCAATTTTCCTTGGGTGCTCTTGTAATTATTGAGTCCCAGTAAAGGAAGTGACAATTTTCAAAGCTGCTGCCCTATTATACATGATGATATTAGCCATGAAAAAAAGGAGCAACAAAGAAAAATAAAAAAAGGCAACAAATCAGACTGTAAGAAAACAGTAGAATTTAAAAATTTTATACCCTTATAAATCATAAATAGCCATACTTAAGTATATGACTTTAATGCTGATTTCTGGAAAAGTATGTCTGGACTTTTCTGTATATCAAGCAATGTACTCATACTTCAGATGGCAATATAATCTTTGCCTACCTCTCCAATAAGTGAATAATAATCTGATAAATGAAAAAGAAATATTGGATAACAATTATATTGGAATAGCTAATATTCAAAAGATGACTCTTTCTAAGAATATTAGAAATATCCCTAAATGAGGGTTCTTTTAAATTGCATTATAAAAATTGTATTGTACTATGAAGTTCTATTCAGCAAAGAGAGGAAAGTTGGTCAACTACTATAACCTACAGCCAATATAGGTTGCAAGAGAAAAAGCACATGATTCAGGAATTAGGAAGAGGGATGTGAATCACTAGACCGCTGCTCTTTACATCTATTTTGGCTAAATGAAGGTATTTTTATGCATTTTCAGCTGCTTTTGTGAAATGTCTTTTAGTGTAGCATGAACTTTCCTAATGGACAGATATTTGAGTAAGATGACCACCAAAGAGCATATCACAAATAACAAAGGTTCATTTTCTTGTCTGTGCAGACATAACAAAAAGCAAAAACCAGAAATGCATTTATGTAAAGTTTCCTCTAATTACAAAACCTCCACCACAGTTAAGCACCTCTGACATAAAGTGGTTGGGAAAGCATGAAGCCATGCTTTGAGTGTCTCCAGGGCTACTCATAAAACAACCTTAAGTGCAAACAAACAAACAAAAGTAGCCCCTTGAAGGAAAAAGCAGGTACAATTGCAGGTAAATAATGAAATTGTGATGAAAGTAGAGAATATTTATGAGCTATCTCAGAAATTCCTTCCTAAAATTTATTAATCGTGTCAGGTTTTTTGATCCCTGTACTTCATATGTTCACGGTTTTGTTAACAAAATGAAGTCGAGTGTTACACAGAACCATGTGAGTAGCATCAACAGATGACACTGAAAGCAGATTAAAACCCAATCTGACAAGCACTTAAATAAAACTTAAATCTGATCATGTAGGGGCCCGTCATCATTCAAGTGCCCAACTGTGGATCTGTTCTTTGAACACCTGACACCTATTACACCATGGACATGGGCAGTCACTCCTCCCTAGTCTGCATGGGAGACAGCAAGAAGCAAGGTGCAGGAAGCCACTGGGAAGCTGCCAGATCTCTGCCAATGTAGCTGCAGTCTTCCTTTGAATCAACATAGGTTTTTTAATATGTTCCAGTTTTGCTTGGAAAAGGGAAGATGGCATGAGTATTTCTCTGATCAAGTCTTTCAAGTAAAAGACAAAGTGGGATTGTCAAAGAAGGCTGCTGGTGATCTGAAAATGAAAGTAAGCGGAATATAGTTCCTTGACCTGTAAATGGAATAAAAATAACTCTTTTATTGTTCTCCGGTTAAAACCAAAGGAACTGAACTGTCAGTGGCTCCATTTTTTCCATCTTATGCATCCACATGGTCTTATAACTGTAGTATTTGCTTTCAGAGCCACAAAAAAACTATGTGGAAACACAACAAAGATATTTCAAAGAATATATAATTCATCATAATATTAACTTCTCATTTTCCCTGCACTTTTTCTCCTCCTTCAGTAACAAGAACTATCAGCAGAACATGTATTTATTAAAACTGCAACTCGTCATCAGATTATATATCACTGATATGTTTCTTTACCTGATGTTTGATAAATTAAGGAGTGCTGATTCCAGAAAGAAGCCTTTTCTGAGAAATAATATTCGGGAGAATGATCTGGAACTACATTACCAGCTTTGACAGAGAGAAATATACTCCATGATATATTCCTGCTTGTTCGGAAGCAAAACCATGTCTCATTTAAATTCTGAAAATAAGATATACTGCTTTTACTTTTGTAACTCATTTCCAGTTGCATAATCAAGTACCTTCACAGCACTGAATGGTTTCAATATGGTTCAACAGGCACAGAGAAGTTTCTTTCCCTCAGGGAGTGGCAAATCTACACCGGAGCATTTTGCAGGCACATTTCCACACTGCTTGCTATCCAAAGCCTGGTTTGGATCTCTCAAGTGCTAACAGTATTTCCTTCCTGACCTTGAAACTACTCAGTCACTCCTGACTGAGAAGCAACCATGGTAAATTTTGGGTGACAGAGGACCACCCTTCCCCAGCACTACTAGGCCAGTGCCTCAGATCATTTGGAGAGTGAAACACCAATACAGTTATAGCCTCATCATCTTCCTGCTGCTGATCTGCAACTTTGCTTTGTCAGCTACCGACACAAAGCAAGATATTTCTCCCAGTTCTTCAAAGCTGTTTAATGAGTGATGGAAGTTGATAATAGAAATAATTGTTATGTATACTGCTCCAAAACTGACAGAAGAAACACCTACGAGTATTATAATCCTATACTCTTTTCCAGAAAATAAAGAGATATAGAAGAAGGTTGTTTGACTGTGCATAACTATCATCTTCCTTTCAGCATAATAATGGTTGTGTATCTCTATAATTAAAGATAATTATAGACCATAAAATTTGTACGATTAACCAAAAACAAGATGATGCTCTGTGCTGCCAAGACAAAGACATCCATCACTGAAGTTTCTGCCTCTTGTATTTGAAATTTCCCCCCATTTTATTTCTGCTGCCTTCAGCATTACAGTATATCTGTAACTTCAAAAAAAATCCCTGATTTTGAAAGTGCCATATTAAATCTGAGTTGCTCCATTATTTTAACCTTAACAGAACAGTGAAATGAGACTTTTACAATTATACTTTAACCAAAGAAGCACATTTATCTGTAATACCTAGAATGTGTTCAATGTACATCTTGTAATAATAAATACTATAATCCTTACAGATATGCTCTTCACTAATGCCATCACAGATACTGTCATTATTAACTCTACATGCCTAATCCCTTTCTGAATACCTGATTTCTGTAATTTCTATAATTATATAGATTACTCAGGCTAGCTATGCACCAAATATAATGGTATTTTCTTCTTAATGCTATTTCTCCATTCATTTAAACATCCATTACTAACATGGCACGTTTATGTCTTCTGATATGAGACTTTTGAGAGACATTTTGGACACATTCCTTTGAGGAAAACCCCAGACTTACTATCAAGGTTTTCCATGTAGTGACAAGGACACGTACAAATTAGCTTGCTATTTAACAAGCTATAACTCGGAACCCTGAAGATCTGCTCTATATTCAATACCTGTACCTATACATACTTTACATCTGCAAAGAGATTAAATATAAAGCCCAAGGTACCAAAAGAAAGATTTCAGAAAGCAACAAAAGATGCAAGCACACTTAAACTGTATTGCCACTCTAATTCCTATGTATTTTTGTTGATGAAATTCAATGCAATTTTTCTTTTTTTTTGCTAAGAACTCTAAAATGTGGATTTCATGTACACTCGGTTGAAAAGTAAAAGCAGCATATCACGAAGTGAGGCTAGAAGATCAATAGTTACTCTATCTTCTATTTGTACTGAGCGCTAAAATCCATGACCTACAATTGGTTTTCATGTAACCAAACAACAAACAACACTTCCACTGTATAACATAACCACAGATATGCAACTGTCTTCATGGGTTTCAATTTGAAATTGCATTTGTTTTTCTTTGGCAGGAAGCATTAGGAATTTCTCATTTTCTCTAGAGCTGTTTGGCCTAAATTCAAAGGATTTTTTGGATGCAGTGTCATCATGAAAGTGCTTTGTTTATATTTAAATTTCCAGCCCCTCCATGGAGAATGCTACTGAACATTTCATTGCCTTTCATTCATTCCATTTTCACTGGAAACGTGCACACTGCCTGTTTTTCTTTTCTATGACTGGAATAGAAAAACGATGTTTTTTAGTGATTTATCTGTTTTCTTTACAGATTCGTTGAACAACTTTTATCTAATGGGTCGGTCAGCATTTTCTATTCCTGGCATTTTGTGGGTTCCTCCTCATGTAAACATGACTGACTCCATAGGTCATACGGCACTGCATCCTCATTGAGATAATAAGAGCAGAAAGAATTCTAATTTCAGCACAGGAATTATCCATTAACATCCCGTGGCTACTTTGTTAAAACAAACTTGTTTCTCCTTTGTTTCTAATTTTTCACAACAGTAGTTATTTGAAGGGATCAGAAATACCAGTGAAACACATTAGCAAACTGCATGTGCAAGAATAAATACTTTTGGTGACATGGTTGCCCATTTTGACTACCAGAAAAAATCAGTGGATTAAGTTACTCAAAACACTTTTAATGGAACAAAATTCCATTTACTCTCACTTTGTCTGAAGAAAGGAAGAGAAAATGCTAAGTTTATGCTGAAATGGAGCAACCTGGTCATTTTCATTGTTTTTTTCAAGATGAAGGATGAAAAGGGTCACTCATTTCATACTGCTATCTCTTGAACTTCTCAAAAATAAAACAAATGTGGCTGCAGTCCAAGAAGCTCAAGCAGTCATCCAAGAAACTGACAGTATCTTTCAGGAATGAAAAATGACTGTCAGCATGAGAGACAGTTCTTAGTTTGCCTGTCATTATTTACTTCTAAGGTCTGACTAGTTTGGGGAGATGTCAAGGGAGCAGCTGTCAGACTGAAGGCAACAGAACTGGGAAAACAACCTGAACTTTTATTTGAATCGTGATTGATCATAACCTGTACTATGCAATCAGATAAGTACAATAAGGAGACAAAACAAAAAAGAACTGTGCTCCCTCAGTTAAAATATCAGCATTAGTAAAAACTAATAGTTTAATTTATAGTTGCTTGGAAATAATCTACAGAAATGAAATCTCACTGAAAAATAATGATTTGCTGAATTCCAGGTCTCTTAAAGTATGTAACAAATAATTTAAAAAATGTATTTATATTCATAACTGGTTTGGTTTTTTGCACTTTTGCCAAAGAGGAACAAAGCTCAAGATTTACTTAAAACATACTTATCAAATTTTCATTCTTCTCTACAATTCTTCATCTCGAAGTATCTAATGAATAATCAGTAAGTATAACATTCAATTTTAAAGCTGAGGGAAGTAAGGGACTAGTGTAACAAATATCACAAATACACTAATAAAATCTACTGGTGAGCTGAGAAAGTGTTAAGCTTTTCCAGCTCACAGTCTAGGAGTGAACTATGCCTTTTATTCAGATTGTTTGTGCCTGAGCTATCAGTTAATGGTGTATCACTTCCTTCAGAGTGGAGCTGAATTCAGCTTATCAACTCAGTTGACTTCTGCCATCTAAAGCTGATCAGTTTACTTTTTTGTCTTTTTTATTTTTCCTGCTCAGGTCTCTGCTACCTGGGATTTTAACGTGATGGCTAATTCAAATAGTGCACAGATCATGAATTTTTTATTCCTAAAATACATCTGGAATATCAAAATTTTTTTTTGAACAGACACAAAATTCATGCAGGCTTTTTAAAAGAGAAGATCTTTAGAGCCATGATATAACTGTTGAATGATGTTTTGGTTTTCAGCACTATAATCTTGAAGCATTTATATTTGACTAATTTTTACACCACTGAAGAAATTTAAGTAGAATTATTCATTTGCAAACATCATGATTTCTTTTTTCATGAACATTTCAAAGATGAAATGAAAATGTATTCTGAAATTAGGTGTCAATATCTCAAAGCTTTGCAAAAAAAGCTAAAATAAGAAAAAAAAAAAGTATAAAAATGTACATCATGATTTACCTGTTCCTGTGTCTTATCATCTACCACTATTCTAACTGCTACTTTTTGCTGCACTAGGCCTTTCTCTCTCTCTCTAAAGGAGTATACACCCTTTTCTTTTTCTTGTTTCACAAGAATATATGCAGGCAACATTACCAGAATGTCAGACAATTTTTCAGCTTTATAAATGCTCAGTGTAAGGGTGATGCAGCTTTATCGACACACTGAAAACGTTACTGCGTATGTGCAAAGATAATAGGTCAATTATTCACAAAATTTGTTAACAAATTGCTGTTATATTCAGTAAATTGTGCTGATTTTGGCTGAGGTAGAGTCAATTTTCTAGTAGCGTGTTCAGATAGTATGGGGCTGGTTGACATTTCTGTAACAAAAGTATAGTTTGTTATTACCAGAACCAGCTTGTTATTGCCAGAACTATTCTGAGCTTTCACAGTTTCACTGCAATAAGCCAGCAGCCACCAGTTTTTGGTTCCTTCTGAAATTATTTTTGAAATCACAAGGTATATATAAGCATGGAACAGTTTATCCTATCAGTAGAAAAGCAGTATTATTGTTTTCACTTAGTTTCTACAGCAGGTTTTGGCGTAATTTTGCAGGTTCTCTTGCAACTGACCTGTAACAGATTAACACTTGTTTACAAGTACCAAACAAGGAAAAGAAATATTTAATGTTCAGCCAGTTTATCAATGAAACAACCAACAAACAGCAGCTCTCAGTATTGTTCTAACCATTAAATACTGTCATCTCTACAGATTAGTGTTGGTAGCATAATCAACATTAAAGCAAGTAATTCATCTGGCAAATGCATCAGGATAAATCAACTGGAATGTATCAGAAATGAAAAATTATCTCAGAAAATCTAGCTGACTGTTCCCAGGGATTAAAATTTATTAGAAAATATCCTAAATCTTAGGTATTAATGCTGATGTTATACTTCCTATGTGTTTCTAGCTCCAGTTTTAAAGGAATTGCGCCTATCACTGTAAGCTTTCAGAAAGACAAAGCAATAACAAATGAGAAGTTACTTGATTTTTTTTTTCTCCTTAAAACCTTAGAATGCAAAGCATTGCACATACACAGTTCACCAAGGGGACTGGGAAGAATCTTTCTCCCCAAAATCTGCCAGCCACTCAAAAAACCGTACTATGCTGAAAATGTTGTCTTCTTTATTTATTTATTCTGCCTAATTTTACAATGAAACAATTCTGATTTGCCAATGGTATCTAGTTTTTACTTTTCTTGTGTTCAGATTATGTTGCCTTAATCTCTTTGATCTTTCAGTGAGGCTTTGACTGACATTATCCCTTTTCATTTTACTCTCCTTGACCTAAAAAGTAGCATTATTGAATGAAAACTAGCATTTGCTAGAATGTCTGTGTTCAGTAAAATAGTTGTTCTTATTTACTCAGAAGCTACATATAAGGCAGCACAGGAGAAAATTTTTAAGAGGGAAAAACTGAATTTTAGGATTTTTCCCTATAGTAGCAAACAAGCTTTACATCTGCCCTGTGAAAAAATCAGGCCCCCTTCAATAGCCTCTGTCTGAGAAACAAAAGTTCTCCTAAGGGTAGGGCTCTGGAGCTCAGCAAGTCTTATCAGGGAAGAAAGTCTACTGTCAGCTCTTCCTTCAATTTTTCATTTCAAAAGTAGTATTATCCCTCTTGGTAAAAACAAAACACAAGGAAAAACTGTAAAGCATTTGTCATACACTATTTCTTCAGAGCCAGATAGCGTGTTCTACAAAAAGTCTTTGTTACTATTTCCTTTCTTGCTGTATTCTTCAAGCTTTCATTTGAAGTTTTATTTCTGCAATCTTCTGTAAGCATTATTTCTGTATGTTTGTTTTTTGGTGAAGATCCTCTGTACACATCCAGATTAAAAAATTCAAGAGATGGGACAGCCTAATCTATTAGTACATATAATGATCCTACTATTCCTGTAGGATTTCATCCATTAATTTGCCAATTTGTCAATACATTGACAGAAAGCAATTCTTCCCCTCAAATATATTTACTTGCTTCTACCATCCCATTCATCAGGTTTCTTTGAACCTTTCTGTACATATGGCAGGTTTCTCTGGGTTTGCAGCCTCTTACCTCAACTTTGACTTTCTATATACAGTTTTTTTTTTCTTTTTTTTATCTAGGAAAGAACGTCTATTCTCAGTTCACTAAGTTACCCTGATGCAGTATATTTAAGCAGGTATGAAGATTTCCTTTAATAAAGGCATATTATACATATGATTGATGTTGCACATCTCATCCTATGCTGTATAAGAGCAAATGCTTGGGGCAGTTTTTAGCCAGCAGAAGTCAAAACACTTGGGGGATGGAATCCCCAGTACAGAATCAGAGCGTTCCATCTGCAGTCCTTCCTTGCCTTAAACCACCACCTAACTCTAACAGAATTGCCAACTGTGAGCTGAACAGCCATAGAATCATTTAGACTGGAAAAGCCCAACCACAACAAGCCCAACAAGCCACATTTACACTCAACATTCCGATTATAGGGAATAACGTACGTAGTCTCTTACATGTCCAAAAAGAACATGTGAATGCTTTTAAAGGTGTTTTTGGAGGTTTTAGTCTAGGTAAAGGGATCACTTTCTGTGTTTTAGCAGCAAAAGAACGTACAGAACAAAACAGCAAAAGATAAATCCTACAATGCCATCCTGACAAGAAGCATAATGGCTTCTTTGGTTAATACCAAGCATCTGATAGTGTTTAACAAATAATTATCATCTGGGAAGTATTACACAAAACAGGAATAATTGTCAGTAAAGATATGGAGCTAACACTCTATAAAGCATGTTGATTTGCTCTGTAAAGCTTAAATATTTTTCAGGAATGTGTTGTTGGGTTTTGTTTTCTAAAGAGATTAAATACAGCACAGATCTAAACATCAATTACTCCGTTCAAACAGAGCAAAAGGTTACAAAGGTTACTTTCCATTCATGAAAACACAACACATACTATGAACGGAGGTGAAGTTACAGATTTCATTCTGGATAACTATATCTCTCTATATATTGTATATATATGTATAATACATCTCCATCGTCACTGTATCAACAGAACTTTATCTTTCTGAGTAGTCTACCACCACTTAGTGTCACTGGATAGACTTTCTCAGTCCATTTTACATGTCTGTGTGCCTTCTGGCTATATGTATCAGAGAGAGAGAGACTTTGGCACTTTGTTGGCCATTCAGACAGCTGCTTACGGAAATGAAAGAGAACTGAAAAAAGGAATGTTCAGAATATCATGAGAGAATTTCTATGAGATGGAGGAGGAGTTAATGACATTGAAATTGAGTCAGTATGGTACCAAAGCTGCTTTGTATTGTTCTTTAAAGTAGCTTTAGGGTCTAGGAGGACAATAACAAGGAAAATAGAAGGCATAAAAGAAGAATTACAAAAAATATGACTCTGTCTCACCCTGAATGACATCCTTCTATATCTGTCCTCCTTTTGCTGCTGATTCATAACATGCACTGAGGAGTAACAAATATACATTTGCTCTGGCTTGGCAGAAAGGGCACAGAAAGTGCAGGAAGTCAGAGCTTGCTGCTCATATTTCTGATCTCTTTTCCATGTCTCTGGCTAAATGCTTCCACAGAAGCTTGAAAAGTAGCTCAAAATGGACTAATACAGTGAAAGAGAAACAAAAGGTGTTTTCTTTTATATTTTCTATTTTTCATATAGGAAATATAAATTAAGTATTCACCATTTTTATGCCACTATTTTTACCAATTGTTTTAATAAGATATTAGCACTAAAAGACATGTACAGTAATTGGAGCATGAAACATGGGCATTTATCCCAGTCAACAGCATTTGAAATAGAAAATCATCTAAATACTTTCTAATAGAGATGCTGGGAGTATGAAGCTTGTGTAAAATCCCATCATTTGGTAAGTGATAGTTTTGTTTCATGGGACTCTGAAACAGAACTATTCCCTTAGGAAAAATCACAGCATCCTCAAACAGATTTCTTTGACACTCATTTTTCTGGAGTTACTTAAAATTTTTGACCTTTTTTTTTTTTCCCTTCAAATCAAACCACCCAAAACTCATAGAAACACAGTTGTCTCAAGTTGAGAAAAAACAAGAGAGGGATATAAAACTATCTAACAGCTATCATCTAGGATTATACCTGAATTCAGATATCTGGCTCCCATAATTCAGGTCAGGACAGTAGAACAGACTACTCTGCATCTCCAGAACCATTATAACAATAGTTTGGGTCAGCTCTTTCACTTAATGCAGCTCTCTACACCCAAAAGGGTGCTCCTACCAACTGTCTCCCAAGATGTGAAAATGTAGTCTGTCCTTGCATTATTATTGACTCACTCAAAGCTCACAGGCTGATTGGAAAGGGCTGCTGCAGACCCTTACATAAAGTGCTGCCAAGGTTTACTACTCTGGGCTCAGCCAAGGAGCTTTCCAAGAATTATACCGTCAGAGCCTTGAGACAGCTTGTGGAAGCTCTCTTGTTCTGTTGTTGAGACATTTTGACTGCGTTCTGGAGAACAGGAGTGATCAATTTTCAGGTTCATGGTGTGCAACAGCAGGGACATTTAAAGCTACTCTGCTGCTCTGATTCATCTCAGATGTGTTTAGGGTGACAGTAGCTGTATTTTTCACATTGTCTGATAGCATTCACAGATTACTCTAGCCACAGGTCCCCCCATGACTTAAGATCTGCAGCATATCAAGTAGAAAACAATGCAGAGTTTAATGTGA
The DNA here is from genome assembly GCA_013397775.1 of Eulacestoma nigropectus. Lineage (NCBI taxonomy): Eukaryota > Metazoa > Chordata > Aves > Passeriformes > Eulacestoma > Eulacestoma nigropectus. Next base: position 1,105,773 of record VZTE01002607.1, on the reverse strand, counting down.
TCTAAGCTTACGTAGGTGCCAGCAACAGAGCTGGGGTGACTGTTTAATAAAATGCCTGCTTAATAAAACAATTCATAGTGCTTAATTCTTTTGTGCTGATCACCTTGTGAAATTTCAGGTACTTCCTATTTTAATGCACCTTTGCCTTTCTCTCATAGTGTATTTACACTATGTATTTATAGAGACAAGTGCAAGAAGATAAATAAAGCACATATTTCTCTATCATTCATACTCATTATTCGTACTCGTATGCATCAGCCAACTGTTGGTGATTTACCATGTATTTTTAGCTACATCACCTAGTAAAGAAAATTTCTTCACCAGAATTTATTGTACTATTTCAAATTATGCTAAGTAGCTGAAAACAGCATTGTTTTCTCAAATCACAAGGCATGTTGCCTTAAAAATATATAATATACACATACACAGACCACCAGAATGCATGAGAATGAATGAATATAGACATTTTTGATTGTGGATCGTATCTATCCCCTAAAAGAGCAAAACAGAATTAAGTAGCAAACGGGAGTGAGTGACTATGTGTGTGGTGGACAGGATACTGGTAAATTAATACTCCAGAACTCTGAGTAGATTTGGAATTGAATTTAGTGAAGAAATTAGCTTAGTTTTATTTTAGCCAAACAGCATTATCCAAACTTAATTAATCTTTCCCAATGCTTGAAGTATTTCCATTTACAAAAGTGACAATTCTCTAACAAAACTGGCAATGAACACCAGAACTGAAGTGATACATCTTCTCTATGACATCGATATTTAGATTATTTGGACAGACATATAGATAAATCACAGCCTGACATCTTATCTTTGAGGGAAGCAGACCTGCTAGAAAAACAAGTGTGCACAGCAAATGTAAAACTACACTACCATATACTGGCCTTAATTTTTTATAAGGAAAACAATAGAAATATTTACTATGGTCACAACGTAAATGCATGTGATAGAGCTGGAATTTATCCTCAGGCATAATGCAGTTTCCAGAGGAAAAAAACAGAGCTGGAATTCTTGGTATCCATTTTTCACACCACAGATACAGCTTTACCATACCAATTCTGCCTCTTTGCTCAACTAAAAACAAATGCAGGATATACTTCATAAGAATCACAAGAGCATCCAGCTTTTCTTTTAATAAAGCAGTTTGGAACATTTATCAAACAGAAGAATTGCAACAGAGACAAAGACAAGACTTTGTCTTCAACAAAGACAAGGACTGTCAGGACGCCAGCAAAGCAGTGGCAACAAAGAAGCACCTAACAGCAGTTTTGATATCAATACCCCAAAAATAGGGAATTTCAAACACCACTTTTTAGTACTGGGGAGAAGTGCAACTCTTACACCTCTCTGGCGTACAAAGTTCAAAGAACTGTAAGACTTCTATCAAAATTTTCCTTCAAAACAAGATCATTTCATCACGTATCTGGTCTTGGCACACACCTCGCTTCCAAACCCAACTGCAACCTTTCAGCGAACACGCGGTGCACGGACAGCTGCTCCCTTTGTTAGGGCCAAGCTGCCAGCTGTCTGACAGCAGCCCTGCACGTCTGCAGCAGCCAGGGCAAATAACTCTGGAAACAAGGGAAAACTCTCTAGCAAAGCAGCATCCCCGAGTCTGCATCAAGGAAACTTCTCTCAGTTCAGCAGAAAAAGCATCCATAACAAGTATATACAAAACCATAGTATTTTCCTATTTTTCAGTCACCTATGGGAGCTTTCAATTCTTTGGCCTAAAAGATCACAGGACCATATAACAAAAAGGGTTAAGAGCTAAATAGTCCTTCAAGCCTTTCTGCAAAACCAGGAACACTCCAATTTGGGCAAATTCAAATCTAGAATTGTTGTTCCGGCATTTTACAGGACAGTCATGAAGACTAACAGTGGACAGATAACATGTTTGTTTCATTTTTTCATCTCAGGAGCTGTTTATATGCAAATATATCAAGGCTCTAAGGACACTAGGGGGAAAAAAAAAAAAGCATTCGTCAACATTTAGGGTGTAACTTAAGAAGCTTCAGTTTATCGGTATCAACCATGCCACATCTAGCAGAAATATTTTAAATGCCAAGACCATAAACTGGTGATGCACAGGACAATCTTATTTCTGTTCCAAAGGGACTTTCAAATTGCTGACAGAACAAATTTTGTAGTAGTTTCACTTTCAGCCAGATCTGTAGTCTGATAACTGAAAACCTACGAGTGAGTCAGTAGAGCTTTCAGTTTTGGGAATAAGGTTGAATTTAACAGATGATACACGGTATAAATAACACTTAGTGTACAAAGTTGCTGAGGATGACAGTATCTAAGAAATGCAAATATGTTTAATTAATGGAAATAAAGTAAATGTAATTTAAACACATAAAGAACTGTGTTTAATACACATAAAGGTTTCTGAAAACTAGCTTGCACTGCATGTAGTCTTGATGTACTTTAATCAAAGCCTTTTTATTCTTTCATTTTCTACCCTGGGTGTGTGGAAGCATCTCAGATACCTAATAATATTAGCTATACTTTCTCGCAGATATTAATGCTTGAAACGTTTCAAATCCATTTTTTATGAGCCCAGTACGTCAGCAGTCTGAGAAAGACTGAAAAAATGATGACTGTCTCAAAACAACCAAGGTGTGTGTGGGAGGGGGCAGACCAAGGTCAGCGAAAGTGGAATGGTGCTCTACCCCACAGCCCAACCCCTTTTGCAGCTCCTAGTGCAGCTGTCAGTCACTGGCACACTGGAAGCAAGGTCCCACCCCTGCCCTGGAGCCCCAGTGGCTATCAGAGCAGAAGCCCCACCTGAGGGAGGTTGGCCACAGGAGGCCAGAGCAGACAAAAACCATTGCACGAAGACGCAGCTGGTCGTGTCCCTTATTATTGGGGCTTTGGAGGAAGCGTTTTCCTGATTTTTCCATCACAGCCTGGCCTTTGTGTGATTTAACCAGAAAAAAGAGCTGCTTGGGACTGAACACTGGTCCATGAGGAAGCCCTAAAGCTTCTGGGTTTTGAGGTAGGAATATATCAAGCTCTTGGGCCCATTTATCCAGAGGGCCCTTTACAGGCTGTGTTTTGCTATCCATGGGCTGTCAATTCATGTGTGGCAGCATGGACCAGAGCATCCCATTCATCCAATCCAGGTTCACTCACACAGATTTAAGGATGCTGAAAAGCAAGACTCTGTATGGGAAAAGGGTTTGTTTGTGGTGAAATCAGCCCTACAAGAAGCAGCAAGATTGTAAGACAGCAGAAAATAATACTGAGAGGACCCTTTAAGGTCCTTAAGACAAGGATTTTGGGCGTACCACCCCCTTTCGGAGTGGCACAAAGGGACTCTCCTGAACTGGTATGCACTGATAGACCATTATAGCCACATTCACAGGGAGAGTTGTTTCCTCTTCCCACCTCTAAAGAGTGTTTTTAAAAGGGGATATTAGGTAGCTAGGAATTGCTAGACTAAAAGCAGCAGAAGAAACTAAGAAATGTTACTAAATTAGCAGTAATTTCTCAACATCTTTGACAGTAAGTCTTTTGTTCTTCAAGCTGGCCCTAGAAACCAAAAAGATAATCAGAGTAGCTGATCAAAAGCCTTCATATATCAGTGTCTTTTTCTGTATCACAAAAAATGTCTGCTAGAATGAAGCTTCATAAGGTGTACAGTTGAGACTAAAAGCAGCCTAACCTATATGAGAGTTCTGCTATGCAGAATGCACACAAAAGTGTTTGCTTGGGTGCATACACTACAAGTTCCTCACCTTCAGACAGTAATTGAAACTGATGAAACATCAAAGATTTTTAACTACTGGAAACACCACCAATTTTGCCCCAAAGGAAAAAGTTAATCTCACGCCCTCAACCCTCCAAATTAATAACTACTCCTTAGAACTTAAGGTCTTTATTAGGTCTTCAAATTTAGTCTTCTTACTATACCTCCTACAGTTCCCCTACAAATTTGCTTAAATAGGAAGAATTATTTAATTCCTAACAAACTTGGACCAAAAATAAAAGAACAACATTGTGCACATTTACAAGTATGCGTCAATACATTAGCAGCAAGGAAACATATTATTATTATAAAATGCATGCCTGAAATTACAAGGCTTCAAAAGCATTTTTATTTCAAATCAGTTTTTAAAGAGTATGATTTGCTGAACGTGTTATTAGGACCTCTTCAGATGAAAGGAGAAAAATGGATTAATAACAAAGAGCATACTGATTGAAATCTAATTTCTATTATCACAGCTAAATGATGTTTTTGCATGCAAGTTGAAGCTGTGTATTTTGTGATACACAGTCCCCTAACACAATGTCACTCATTTCTCTGCTCTTACTTAGAGCCATTTTCTGTTGAATTGAAAATAACAGTGCCTCACGTAACTACACAGTATAAAATGCTTCCAGTTAGAAGCCAAGTCTCTAACCAGAGAGAAGAATTAAATCAATCATTCCCAAACAATGTTTTCAGCTGAAGAATAATATCCACATAAAACCCCTTTAAAATAATGTGTACCTGGATTATTATCAGCACTACTCAGATGATTAATTTTTCACCCCCAAATCACACAGCAATAAAACTCCTAACAGAATTTCTATTCCATTAAATAATGATGCTTTGTAAAAACAAAGAACAAACTGAATCAGGAAGAACTCCAGCAAATGAAGGATATTAAAGACAGTACAGAAACAAAAGAAACATATCATGAGATGCCCAGGTTCACAGATCCTCAGTGTACTGTCAAGTAGTCAAAAATTCCATATGCTGATCCAGAGGGTGGGAGTTAATTTAACCCCAGAAGTGAAGCCCCCTGAGCCAGACAAGCCTTTTCAAAGCACAGAGAGCTCCAGCTGTAACCCCAACCCCATCCTCCAGGGTTCCTAGGAGCTACATCTAGCACCAAAACACCCCAGCTAGGAGCACAGCCTAATTGCTACCTTCCAGGCTTTGTGGCAGACAGCTTCTGTAAGAGAACCATGTTTAATTAGCTTCTATTGGAACAGCACCATTATTCCTGAAAGTTATCAGGGAGCCAGTTGGGATGAAAGACTGAGGACACACATTTTAGTTTCCACTAATCTGCATTTCTGATCTGAAAATAAATTCTTGCAAAATGTAGATCAGTTCTTACCAGTACTGACACCACCCTGTGGCTGCCAGAATACCTTCGATTGCTCAATGTGCTGAAAACCAAACACCTGCAGCACGTGTGTTTAGTTACCTTGTTAGCTGCTAGACTGAGGGATGTGTAAATAAATCAGTACTGCGTGCAGCACATCTTTTGCTAACCTTTTACAACAACAAGGATTAGAACTCCCTACCAAAAAGCAGGGAGAAGAAGTGGGCATTGTAAAATTGCAAGTGCTGTAATAGCAGAAAATGTAAACGATGGGATGCCACATATGGAAAGCTGAGGCTTCCTGATCAACTACAGCCAATAGCTACACAGTCATTTTAGGCCAACTGCAACCTAACTTTTAGTCTGGACAATAAAATGGTACTACGACATTTCATTTTTTATTTCAAATTGATGGCTTCTCTCAGAAAATCTAATGAGCATATCAAATAAAATAATTCATCTTCACAATGCAATAATGGAAAAACTATTTTCTTTCCCTAACAATGAAAAACTTGATCTCAAATCCTCTGATCATGACACTGAAAGTATTTATGAACCAGAAAAAAACAACTATCTAGATGCTGATAAAGAGATTCCCAGTGATTTTATTATTCTATGAGTCTAATCCTGTAGGAAGCTACAAACATCTGTGTCAACTGCCCAGCTAAAACAATAGTTTTAAAACCACACCTCCAACTTTTTTGTCCATTGGACCTATTTTGCAGTTTCTTGTCAGTCTTTCAGCAGAGAACACAGACACACTGCAGTTTCCACTGTATAGCTTTTATATCCCATTTTCAGAATCCCCGCCTACAGCTGAACAGATTCAAACTACTCTTTTCTTCAACTGATAATTTATTTGCAAAAATACCATCTTTTATGAAGTAATTTATTTTTCAGAGTCGTTGGAAAGTTCACCTGAAGAAAGACAAGTTCACTGGCTATGCGTCAAACCTCACACTTAAGTTCTGACTAGTCACTATATATGGTACATGACCTCAGCCGGTGACATCGCTTCTACCCAAGGACTGGAGCTCTTCTTAAAACAGTGACAGAAATCATACTGAAACACTGAAAACCAGGATGCTCAAAATCCTCTGTGCTAGTACATGACTGTTTGGATGACAGATATTCAGTCTCCGAACACTGGAGCCCATGAATTGTCCCCACAAATGTCTGGGCACAGAGAAAACCAAAACAACACCATGAACAAAGCTGAATCAATTACCCTTTCAAAAGTCAAACGAATAACAGAAATCCAACCTCAGGAACTGTGCCTTTATCAGGCAGGACATGCTTACGGCAATGAAATCAAACACCAACAGAAGAAAAGTTAAGACTGGTGTTCCACTGGCAATACCAGAAACAATGCTGCAACTGAGCAGTGGCAATGCTACACACACATGGCCGTGGGAAAGAACAAAAGGCCTTTTTAGTCTCCCTTTCTGTACTAGTGCATTAAGTCAGAGAAGGTCATTAATATTACTTAGTGTCTCCTCCAAACTGAAAATTTTAATCAGAGTTTACACTTCTGTCGGACACTGTGTAGCTGTATTTTTGCAGTTCCTACCAGAAAAGGTCACAATACTGCTATTTTTAGGGGAAGTTAACTAATAAAGGCATTTATCTAGTGCCAGGTCATTTTGCTGACCAGGTAGGACCTGTACAATTTTTTTTTAGAGCTTTGCTTATCAATTAGGATTGATTTTAACTTGTGTTGCTGCGAACCTTCCTATGTGAAGCTTACGAAAGATTAGTAGAACCTGATGAGTATTAATGTGCAAAGTAAAACAAGGGGATAAAAAAATCTTCCGAAAGATATTACCTCAGACTATCTGCCACTGTACCTTATCTGCTGTGAAAAAAAAATAAATTAAGACACATCTCAAACCAAAGGTTTCTTTGTTAAAATCAAATCATAATCACTACCTAAACTGAAGACACAATCAGTGTAAACTTATTACACTTACATGTTGTTCAGAACACCGAAGAGAATATCAGTCCATTTTCTTTCTGAATCAATAAATAATCATGATTTCTTGCAATAAAGGAAGTCATTTCTGAAAGACAAAAGAAAAACCAAACAAAACAAAACATGATGTTAAATTATTCACAGCATTTTTTAGTAACCACATTGCGATAATACATGAAAATACATTATCATAGCTGGGAAATTTACAGGAACATGCTACAATTTCCTTGAAAAACCTCCATAATTAAATCTTTATCTGTGAGCGTAAACAAACCATTAATATTTTATAATACTCAAAAATAAGCTTCATGTATAGGTTAATGTTACTTGAGCTGCAGGGAGTTTAATATTTCTGTTTTATTTTGTACCACCAGGAACAAAGGTTTTATTTTCAAGAAGCAAGCATTCTCAATTTCAACCAAAAATGCCTTTCACAAATAGTCTAACAGAAAATGGAATCTCATCCAAAAAACCCCCTAACATTGTTCATGAATTTAAAAAAAAATATATATATACATCAGATTTTCCTTGAATATTAATGGGAAAAGGATTTGAAGAAAATCCTGCATATTATATCCCAGAGTACCTCCCTTTATCCCTTTTTCAATATGTATTAATGAGAATGCATGAAGAAAAGAAACAGGTAGGCTGAATAATAGACTCTTGCAGTGAAATCAATTTAAGAGCAGAATAGGCTGGCAAGAAAATGAAGACTACTCTATACATATATACACATGTATATATACACTATATACAGTTCATTTCTACTGCTCTGACAGAAGTTTAAGAGAGCATAACAGTCCCTCTAGTAGGAAATTAAACTGATCTTAAAAATTTTGCCTCGTGCAACTGCAAACAAATCCTAGTTAGCAAATTTTGTTTCTTGTCCTAAAATAATAAAAGATGGTAAGATTTCCATCAGTGTTGTGGAATGTTCCTTGCTGTCAACAGGGAATTTCAAGCAGTTTTGATTGGTGACTGTATTCCTTCAGATTTCTGTTTTGTTTTTTTTTTTTAACTGAATAACTAAATTAGTCACTTTTTCCTTACTGTTTGTGACCCCTGTGAACCAGCCCTCAGCCATCCTACAGATGAGGACACTAAACACTGAGAAAAAAAATTACTTCGAAGCTTTTAATAATTTTTAACCTTTCAAGACTGAGGGAAAATATAACTGAGGATGAGCTGCAGTAAGAGAATATGTTAACGTTATGCCTAGTAAGTGCACTCATCATCTAAAGCTTCATCAAATTCTTACAAAGAAACAAGTGATGGCATGCAGCTGCTCATGGAATGAGTGCTGGTAGCATGATACACCTTTCCGGCTTTGTCAGCCCTTCATGGAACTGTGATTCTGACATCCTGCATTTATCTAGCCATAAAGAAATACAGACTGGATACAAGCAACTTGATTTAGCGGAAGGTGTCCCTGCCCAAAGCAGAGGGGTTGAACCAGATGACCTTTAAAAGGGCCCTTCCAACTCAACCTGTTCTATGATTCTTTTATTCCCGAAAACCCCTTGCCTGGTTCGATGCCTTTCGGTTGTTCAAAAGTCGTGTATGGGTTCACAGAGAGTAGACAAATGCATGAAACAAAGTAAAATGATCTTTACATTTCCAAGTTAGGTATCTGCAGGCTTTCCCTCACCAAACTATGTCCCTTACAAGAAAAAATTTCCAAGGATTCATTCATATGCAGCTCATCTGCTCTGACTCTCATAGAAATGTCTCCACAGGAGCAGTTAAAAGACAACTTATTCCTGCCTAAGAATGCAGCAGTTCAATGCAGGCTCTCTGCCTTGGATAACATAGTGAAGCTTTGTTTCACACCCACGTGCATGGCCACATAATACAAGGACTGCCACCTAAGAACATAGGTGTGATTAGGGCCTGCAGTGACTCCACAGAAATACCCAGCCCTTGGTATCATCTGCTTATTGTGAATATACAGTGTATGGAAGCAAAGATCATTAGAGTAAAAATATTAGAAATTTAAGCAAGAAAAATAAATGAAATGAAACCAGAGAAATGTAAATTTTGCGGGGAAAAAAGTCCATTTACTGACATGTAAGAAGTCATCAGTATGGCACATCACCGAAAAAAGTTTGGGGAAGAAGAAGAGTATACTGGTTTTGTGAAAAAGTAGAAATATGAAGTCCTTCAAAATATTTTGTCTCACAGCCCATTCTCAAATAATGACCAAAAGTATCACTACTAAACATAAGGAGCTGAAACCAATTATCTTCTCATGTACAAACACTTTATATTTTAATAAGCACTACTGAAAGTTTAGCACTATGAGTTAAAGGGAGAAAAAGTAGTAAGAGAAGAAACTAAATTAAGGTGAGATAATCTAAATATGAAAACACATTTAATCAGCATGATGCACTATTGATGTAATTATAAAATTTTACACAAACATTATCACAATTTTACACAAAAATGATTAGCATTGTCTATACCGCAGAGGGTCTTGAGCTTGAAACACTGTAGGCTAAGAGAATGATAATGATTAAACATGGCAAGTTTAAAGACAGCAAAATGTGTAAGATGTTTTCAACATCCACACCCTCAGAGTAGTGTCACGTATTTTTATTTATTAATATCCTCCACATGCAGGGTTTCAGAAGAATTCAACTAATCAACTAGCACACACACTAATTGACTGAAATAGAATCAAGGATCTTCAGACAGCCTTCTGCCTACTTGCCCTTTAGTTACTTCGAGAAACTATTAGCAAAAAACATCCATGACAATATTTTTCCATTGTTCTCTTATTCTTAATATCATATTCCCAGTGTTTAAAACTAAGAAATAAAAAAACAACTTCTTGTCTCACCTGCAGTGAGAATGAAAACAACTGATCTCAGTCTTCAGTGTAAAAACCCACACTACAAACCTTTTTTCCTACTATCAAAATTTTTGTATTTATCAAAGCTTCCCCAGCACCCAGATGTAAACAAAATGCCCCACCCATAGTTAAGTGAAGTGGAAATATTACTATGTCATACATATATTTCTATTGCATTTGTACTTTTTCTTTTTTACCTTGCCACTTCAGCAGCAGGATAATGTGGTAAATGTACTTACTATATAGTCCCCTATAAGCCTCAGCTAGGTGCAATGCAGACCCTTTTCAAGCTATCTGTCCTGCAGGTTCTCCAGCATTAACAGTTTTTAGTTACCTAACTACTTTGAGGATATCAGAATACAATAAATAAACAACTTATATGCATCTGTGTTAACTCCGTTTCAATTATTCCTGCCTGTATTTTAATTTATTATTCAAAATAGGCTTGTAATTAACCCTTTTTTGTGAAGATTCACTGAATAACTCATCTTCTTTTCAGGCATTTGTTATATGCTCACTTATCCCAATAGTATCAGATAATACCCTTAATATTTTCTTAAATCTAATGTTTCTATAACACCCTCCTCTTATAAAGCCTTAGTATAAAGTAGTTATAAGCCACATTTTGATCCAGCCTTTCCAAATTTATCCTTATACAGACATTTCTTCTCCACATAATTACATCTCTATGTTGCTTTTCTACCATACTTTTTTTTGGTTTGGTTCGGTTTTGGGGGGTTTTGCCACCAAGGCAACACATAGCATTACCATGCAACGTAAATGAAGTTTTCTGGATGACAGAAAGAACAGCAGAGTTGACGCAAGGCCAACCAATTAGCCCACAACAAAATGTGTTCAGTGCTAGTCAGTCTCTTTAAATTAACTTAGAGGAGCATAAGGTAATAGTGTAGAGGGGACTAAAACAATGCTTATAATGAGCAAAATAGGGAGAAAATGTAACAAGAGAACTTTTTTTTGCTGAAAAGAAAAAAAAAAAAAGACTGAATTGTGCCTAATTTCAGTAGTGTTGGGTAAACAGAAGAGGCAATTAAGGACTTTGCTTCAGGTTCTATCTTCATCTTGAAAATGGGTTAGCATACCTGAAGCTAATATAACATCACTCTTACATTTCAAATTACTTCTTTCTCTTAAAAACATTAGAATGCAAATACAGTGGTGTCACGGACAACTACTCAATCAGAATCCCTCTGAGAATTCAGAACACAACTGTCTAAGAGCCAACACAAGTGCAGTACATGACAATTCAAGTTAGTGCTGGTGTTATTAAAACAGAAATTTCAGAAGTTATACAGCTACACAGAATTAACTGTAAGAGCTCCGATTTTGGTCAATATTTCTACTGCTCAAAGGCTAAGCAGCAGATAATGTAACTACTACAGGAAAGCTTGGGTTTAGTTTTTTACTTTTTCCACAAGGAAAGGCGATATCTTCAAACTCTCTAAGGCACTGGTTCAATACAGAGCCATTAAGGTACAGCAGTGCCAACAATTCACAAGCTTCTCTCCTTACAGCTGTTTGTTTGTTTCACAGCTGCAGCACAAGGAACAGTCAGTGAAGGCTGCTCATAGGAAGTGAATTGAGTAGCGCTTTGAGCTTCCAGGAGTGGTACAGAGCTTGTCGGAAATTACTCAATTTATTGCAAGAAGTGCTGTGGCTGCAGGAACCTTCACGACATCAGGCGATGTTGCTTTGGGGTTTAATGGTTACACTACATCTCATAACTAAATCACAAAGACTTTGGAATTTTGCTTTTGCAACACCACTAGAGAGACTTACTCTTTCCTAGTACAATCTCCTGCCCTCTTTCCTTCCTAAAATAAATGCATTGAACAATGCCAGGTACTGCCCAGACAAGACATTACTGTAATCAACCTATTTTCACAATTTATTAACGTTATGAAAAAATGCAGAATTTTTCAGAACCCAGAACAAGACTGTTACCTCCCAGGAAAAGAGAAGAAAGAAAAATGTTGTTGGCATTAGATTAGCTAATGTTTCCTCTGTTTTAACCAAATGCTTTACAATTCTATTTTGAACATTATTCCTCTATTTCCCATATAGTGCAGGATCAAATCTCTGGAGGAAAAAAGAAGACACAGAAAGCAAATTCTACTTCATTTCTGGCAGTCCATGTGTTACTGGGGGAAAAAAAACCACAGAGAATCAGGCACGATATTTGTGAATCCTGGTCACTCACAGAACTGAGCTGTTTGAAATCAATAGATTTTAAGGCGTCCTGATAAGGAGCACTCAAAATGTACAGGTTAGTACATGCAAGACTCCCTTCATTTCCCGTATCTCCCTTGTGAACTTTGCCATGTTACTTCATCTTCAAATATAGTGAGGGGGAAGTAAAAGTTTCTTGAGACTACTGACTGAAAAGAGGTACACAGCGCAAAATAAGGTCAGAGCATAAATTTAAACAGGCTTTACATGCTTTCAGGCCTGAAATTGAAGCTCTGCACGTAAAGAAGCTAAAGACAGTCTGGTTGCTGTATTTTTACACTTTCAAAAGCAAGTAGAAAGGGGACCATCAGTTAAAACAACTGAGAAAACAATTCAGGTTACATTTCAGTTCTGAGACTGTCTCATGATTAAAATGTAAGATGTTACTTAACCTTCCTTATTGTGTTTATAAACATGTAATCCAGTTCTTGGCAATTTCTTAGCATTTTGTGAATGTGGCCAAGTGCTTCTTTTCCAAAAGGTGTTCAAACATGGATTGCCTGCTTAAAATCAAAATGCTTGCATGAAGCTACAAACATCATCAAAACAGTAGGCAACCTAAAAGCAGTCCAGACAATGCCATGGGAACCCAATGTCATTCACGTAAATTTGATGGAGTATTTAAAAAAACAGAAGCATAATGCAGGAACTGCAATAAAGTAATAATGAACTGCCACTCATAATAAAAACAGAACTCATAAGAGTGACAGCAGGTCATAACACTGATTATCTATCAGACCTCATGGGGTGGTGGTTCCCAGGTGACTATTGTTAAACACATGGTTAAGAAAAATACAGAATATTTTCAAAAGTTCCTGCCAGTTGCTGACACAGATGCTTCTTGATATAATACCTAAGAGGCTATAACATTTATGAAAATAATTTGCAAATAGTAATTATGCTCTATTATACAATATTTGCAACCATTTGACTTATTTATACTCATGTCCCTGCCTGTACATATGACACTTTTTTTTTCATAACAGAACATAGACATCTGCTAAAGTTACAATTTATCCTAAGATATAATTGAAATTTTGCTTATAATCACTGCTTTTAAACAGAATTAAAATTTTCATATTCTGTTCAGAATAGAAATAGTCTTATGAATAGGCATAAGAGCTTTCTGTATCAGTTATGTAAAAAGAACCAGAGGAAAGGCGCACTGTTGTACTGAAACAAGAATCCTATGTGGCTTCCCAAAGCAGAGAGGGGTTACATATAAGAATAAATGCTTTCTGAAAATTGTCGTATTTATTTTCAGATGTTGATTTGCCTTCATTTAAATATTCCCTTAGTCTTTTTATTTAAATTGGTATTGGCCAAATTATACCTCATTTTTGAGGCTGTTTTAAATCAGTATTATCAGGGAAGAAAATAGTCACTATGAATAAATCCTAAAGCAAGTATTTGAATATATGCTGACGTAAATTGAAAATCACATGAAAAATATAAAGAATTTAAGTGACACCAACCCACCTCCTATAATACAAAGTTCAAAATCTTCAGTGGCATTGACTAGCTGTATAACCTTTCAATAGAAAAATAAAACTACAGAGCTAATTGAAACTAATCAAAATTTAAGAAGTGTTAGCTATGAGCTTGACAGTATTTGTGAATTGTCTATGGATGAACTGTTAAGAATATGAAATAAACAAATTCATATTAATAATATTATCATTAGAAAACTATCAACTTGGTAATCAAAAATGAGTTCACATTTTTTGACCTACATATTAAAAAAGAGCTAATTGTCCATCTGTAGTTTCAGAAAACTACACCGTATTATCAGCAGATTCATTACAAAACACTACATAAAACCTTGTAGCACCATGTAAGCAGAATCCTGACTAATCCAGTCCAATAGCCAAACAAATAAAGCAAATAAAATAACACTTATCGCTATACTTTTGTCATCATCTTTAAATTTAGAGTTTAAACAAGAATCAGTTTATTGCTAACTGAAGTCGCAACAGCTGGAGAGCAAGCCACACTGTACGTCTCTGAGAAAGAGTCTGTAAGGAAAGTTTGAAAGATAATCAGAAGAAAGGAAACCTAATGCAAGATAGAGGTCATTCCAAGTGCTAAAAGAAGCCGGATAGAAGGTATAGAGCTGAAAGTAAAAGAAATAAAGGAGGGAAATAACATGTAGAATTGAATGAATATTGCTTTTTTAACCCAGTAAGCAGCTAAACACACACAATTGCCAGCTTACTTTTTGCCCTGCTGTGTGAGAGAGAATTGCAATGCTAAAACTGTGAAAACTCATGTGTTGAAATAGTTTAATAAGACAAAAAAGAAAAAGGTAGATGCCTTTTCCACCCCCTACAAAAACAAATAAAATAAACCCAAGAAAAACAAGTGCTTAAGAAATCCAACCAAACTCATTGCTCACCACCAACTGACCAGTGTTCAGCCAGCCCTCAAGCAAGAGCAGTCCCTGCAGATTTTCTCCCCCTCACAGTGTTCATTGCTGAACATGACACATTATGATCTGTAATATCCCTTTGGATGGTTGGGTTCAGCTGTCCCAGCTGTGTCCCCTCCCAAGTCCTTGTGCAGCCCCAGCCTGCTCACTGGCGGGGCAGCGGGGGATGAAGAGCAAGTTTTGATCTTGTGTAAGCACTGCTCAGCAGTAACAAAAACATCCTCGTGTTATCAACACTGTTTTCAGCACAAATCCACACAAGCTACTCTGAAGAAAATTAATGCTATTCCATCCAAAACGGGTACAAAAGCTTCAGAGGGTAAGACCTAAAAGACCTCAGCACTGAAACAAAAAGGAAGTTAAGAATTGCAAAGGACTCTGAAAGTGAACTTCAGGTTGTGTAAGGCTAGAGATCAGAGGGGATTGGAGACAGATGTGTGATGTGAATTTTATGAAACAATAAGGGAAATTATTCCAGTACATACCCTGGAGAGATCTGCTGGTTATGAAGGGAATTAGCAAGCAATACACTAGGAGAACATCAATTAATATCATTATTTTTACAGAATGCAGCTATATGTCGGGAGGACACCTTGCTTTTTGTTCTGATTTCTGTCCATAATTCTTGCACATCAAAGAGTCTTTTTGCAAATCTTTCAGATTCACTTAGAAGTGCTCCCACTCTTCTCTCCTGCTCTGCTACTAAGGTATAATGGCCATTCTCGTATTATCTGAGTCACGATCTCATGCTGAATAACATAGTCCATTCCCCCTTCCACTTAAGATGATGTTAAAGTAGTTTTAGGAATATGCCTATGTAAAATTATAGAGAATTCCATATAAAATGACATTTTCTCAGGTTTGAAATCTCAGTATATTTGAAGCAGGTTGCTCTTGTTGCAGAGAAGTGTAGGCCCTTAGAGCAAGATCTACTTACAGAAATACACAATTCTTTTCTGCATTTACACTTTCTAAGAAGTAACTTACCATGGCAAAGTAATTTAATAACCATTACTTCATATATTTGTTCTCCGTTGCTAATATCGACAAATCCTGGCCACCTTTCCCTTTTCTGCTTAAACATTCCTATGAAAATACTTATTAACTCTGGCCTCACAACTGAGATTATGAATTTTCAGGCCAGCTTCCCCAGACACAGAGAACATCTGAAGGTAAGGGTAAGAGATAAAAAGACTGTCATGAGTAAGGGACAATCTTTCTCCTGGTTCTCAGTTCCCAGGCAACATTCATCTCAAGATGAGACCTTGAAGTGACAGAAACACAGACCGAGAAAACTATTTTACATCAATACCTAAGACTTACTTATATTCCATTTTCCTCTGACCTTTGAAGGAGCTAAGACAAACTTTCAGACAAATAAGATATTTTTAAAATACATATAATAGGCATATTTTGAAAGGAGAAAATGAGATATAGATTCCAGGATTGTAATGATGATGATGATAAAATGAAACAACAACTCAAATGAAGGACTCAAATAATGCTGATCACTTAAGGTAGGAAAATAGAAATTAACAAGTATTTTTTAATAATTGTTTTAAAATGAAAGAAACACTTAAATCAGAAGTTTTTGTGGTTATTAGTGTTGATTAATTTCTTATGGTGGGTGATGAGGTGAACCCTGAAAATTAAGTAAGTTTGACATCCTGAAAATTAAAGGAAAAAACAAATCAGTGAAACAGAGCGCCGATCTCCCCATACCCATTGCATTCTATCCCGAACACCTGAAAGATGAGAGAGTCCTTAAGAACACTTTTAGGAAATAATTGTATCTCCTCAACAGACATCAGTTTCTCTACCCTATTTCTTTTCCTTCTTACTGCCTCAAGGGGACAGACTAGAGCAACACGAGTGAAAATAATGGGAATTTCCAGCGTATTTTGAGAATGTAAATTAGTGTCAGTTGTGTTTTCTCAGGAGTCAGACATTGAACCAGTTCAGGTTTGAATATTGCTTTCTTACAGCCATGGTTGTTATGATGACAGTAGCAAATGTCAGGCCATGAATCTACTAACACTGCAATAATTGTAGCACAAGCACTCAGACAGATAAATGTTCTAAACTCTGCACAGCTTTAAGGTTACAGTACGCTGGTAATTCTCAGTACCAGCACTGCAAGGGTAGGAATTGTCTATTCTTAGAAACATTTTTACAGTGACTAACCTGTATTCCTGACAGTAGCAACCCACAAAAGAAAACTGTGATTTCCTAAGCCATGCTCAGTCAAACTCCTTGAGTAGAAGTAGTCAGCAAGAAGACCTTGATCAGGAGCATCCTAATTCAAAGCTCAGGTACCATGGCACAGCACAAAGGCTTTAAACACATTTGTGACTAACTTCCCATGCACACTAGAGCTCCAAATGTGCAGTAACCAGTTTAAGTACAACATGGTCAATCCCTACACTTTTATTTCCTACCTCATCCTTGGAGCTAGTGTTTTAAAAGCTTACCCAGAAGACCAGTGCTCTCCTCTTCTCTCTCTCCTGATCACTACAAAAGCACTCTCTCTTCCAGTATGAAATCTGAAGGTTTTAGGTACTGAGAACGGCCAGAAAGATGTGCATGGCTGACAGGTGCTGTGTGGTCCCAAGCAGGATGGCTGCACTCTTGCCCCATCAGGATGCTGTCAGTCCTGTTCTTACAAACTCTTCTGGGGCATAGCTGCAAACCCAACCAAGATCAAACCACCAGCTCCTGAGTCTCTGGTTTGGGAAGGCTAGACTTTTGCTAAATTCTCCCTATTTATGTTTGATTCCAGCTTTGCATAAGTTTTACTGCCATCTCATTCTGTTGGTTTCCTATATCCACATTTATACATTTACTTTTTTTTGTAGATTATAGACAGAATATATGAGCCCCACAGAGAAAATACATTACATAACAACTACCTCAAGTTTCCAGCATTTTTAATTTCTAAATCCTCATGTTACTCTAAATTTTAGGCCAGAAGACCATATTGGAGTCATCTGATCTGACTGAGTACATCACAGGCTGCCTTTGTGGTCAGACTTTTGCTTAGAATACTTTGAAACAGAATGCATTTCTTTTGAAGGAAAACTCAAAAGTTCAGGATCTCATTTATTCCTGCAAAGACAGAAAATATAACTTTTATACCTGCATACTCAGACCTGAAAAGAAGTAAAGTATGAAAAAAGCTCCTTCCTAAAGACATAGAATTTGCAACTTCAGGCAAGCACACAGAAAACTGATGAATGCTTACTCAAACTAGCAAAGACTACATTGAGCAGGCATTTAAATATAGCAGTGATCAGAGGAGCATAACTTCCTTTTCTCCTCCTGCCTGATATATGACTTATTTCAGCAATAGAAAGCAAAAAACACTGAGAAGAAAACACTCTCCGCAACAGCCAGTGGAAGATGGCCATTAGATGCTTTGAAAGCAAATAAGTACACACACTTTCAGTAGAAATGTGTTTATTTTCTCACACTAAGAATCACGATCTAAAGAGGAGACCAGAAATTTCTAAAAATACGTCTTTGTAAAGTTGTAATAGAAGCTTGTGGCAAGTATCAAAGAATTTAATAAGAGACAGAAAGCTTCACATTTCAAAACTGATTTAATATTTAATTTCTAAGGGCAAGGGAGACAGCTAAGATCTCTGGGAAAGGGCACATCATTAACAGCCTTTCTTGAATGTTAGTTTCAAGAACCAACTCTACCTGACCACTTTCAAAGCTCTGATGGATGCTGTACTGAATAAATGACCGGGCAATATTCTGAAGAATCAATTTGGGGCATCATAAACATGCATTAGTCAAAATAAAAAGTTTTTGTGATTTTCTAGATAAATATTAAAAATAACTGCAATTTTATATCAAAATACCTCATTTACCAGGATTTCAATTTAAAACATCATAATAAGCTCCTTAAGCAGAATCAAAACAAAAACACCTAGGAGCGAAAATATTCCACATTCTCTTTAGTCAACACAACTGGGCACAGGAGCAGCAAATGGAAATGTTTCGTTTCAGGAGGGATTATTTACATGCTGCAGCACAGCATGTGAAAAAATGGATGGGCTGGATGGCACAGTGGGGAGGTTATTACTCCTGCAAATTGACTGAACTTTTCCAGCATTCAGAGACCCCACACAAGATGACTTACACTGCTGGCCTGAGCAGTGCAGCAACAGGTAATTGATTACAGAAGATTAGGACATAGATACACAAGGTCAACAAACTAATTCAACTTCTGTGCTTCTATTTTATTTTTGGTCAATGCTGTCTCTAAGAATATATTTTCTTGTCTGTTGACTAGTGCAGTGTTAGGATAAATATGAAAGTTATGAGAAATTTCAATGTCCTGTAACCTAATAACTCTCACCATTGCTAAGATTGTTCTTGAGTCTGCCTAAATTCATCATTTTTTAATTTATTTCTACAAAATACATCAACTGCGTTTTTACTGGAAGCTAGTAACACTAGCCTGTTTGAAGGTCAGGAAAAAAGATTCTTTCAGTTTAATTTTATATGTCCTAGAAACAGTTTCTTAGCCAGCTACAGTGCTGATGGAAATTGGCAATTTTCAGAAAGATGAATTTTCACTTCTGCAGCACTCTGTGAAACACCTTCTAATGTAAAGATTAATTGGAGCAGAAATAGCTCTGACTATACCATTTTAGCTTCTGTCAAAACTATTTTGTCAGAGAATTTGAAAGAATCCCCCCCAAAATGCATATGATTTGGAATTAACATAGTGGTATGGGAACAGGATATAGTATTAAGAACATTTCTGAACATGCCACATCTCTAAGGGAATCCATAAAAAGGATTTTAAGAAGGGAAAAAAGATGAGGGCTTCTCTGAAAGTGAAAAGGGAAAAAAAGGCACAGTACGAGAAGCAGGAGAGGAAATGCTTCCAGGATGATGGTAAATTTTGATACTTTGAAGATGTCCTGAACAACGAAGACATGGTATGTGGCACACAGAGAGCCAGAGAGGGAAATATCTGGATAAGGGTCAGTTTGCTCTTGGGTCAGCAAAGAGGAGCAGACAGTCACTGCTGAAAACAAAATCTTAATACAAAAACAGAAAAATTCTGAGTGATCTGGAATTTGGAGTTTGTCAAAGACAATGCAAAAGAAGCTTAATCCAAGAAAGAGAGCAGTAACTGCTGAAAGTTGTTTTATTTCTTGTATACTGAAGAGTGATTATGTCACCCCCACGTTGTACATTAAATGCTTAACTCTACTGTCTAAACGCATATTTTTCATTCCCCAGCACAGGCCCAAACTATACAATTCAAGACAATAAATAAGCAGATGAAAAGTTTCTACTTATTTTCCTAAAATTAGTATAGATAAATAATTTTATTTTTTTTAAACCTTAGAGGTTAAGTAAAAATTGCTCAGGAAATTACAGAGCAGAAGCTGTTCAAAATGTATGATAGTTTCTGAGAAGGGGAGAAAAAGCAGTTGAAGAAAGAAGTAGTAGAAGAAAACAGTACCCTGTATATCCTGTGTCTGTGAAACACAGTAACAGTCATTTTTAAGCAAAGAGGTACATTTATTTAAAAAATACAGTTGTGGCACTGAACTGCATTTTCACTCACTTGATATAAGCAGCTCAGCAG
The DNA here is from genome assembly GCA_013397775.1 of Eulacestoma nigropectus. Lineage (NCBI taxonomy): Eukaryota > Metazoa > Chordata > Aves > Passeriformes > Eulacestoma > Eulacestoma nigropectus. The sequence goes on along the minus strand of VZTE01002607.1, from coordinate 1,085,547 downwards.
ATCCAACTCTGCGTCTTTCCTACCTGCTAGGTAATTACAACAGTGCAGTTATAAGAAGAAAAAAGATTCCTTTATTAGCCATTTTTCTATGCAGCTTTAAGATAGGCTGAGTTGTTCCACTAACATGAACATGGTTATATAACTCCAAGTCATACCACAGGTATGAAGGACGGAAATAAACTCTAGCAGAGGTTGTCGCTCAAGCACAGCCAAATTTCCTTAAGTGAGGGTAGACAACTACAGTGTAGATTGGAGGTAGATAGCGCAATGTCAGCCTACTGAAAATGGAACACAAACAGTATCCAAAAATATATCATTAGCAATTAAATACCAATACAGGAAAATAATGAGTAAATTCTGTTCAAAGACTGGATTTTTAACTACAGACACTGTTTAAAGGTGAAATACTGTGGCGCATCAGTCCTCAATGATTAAAATGCAAGTCTGATATTTCAAAATGCTTTATTCTTGGCTCTAGTATGTATTCACCGTGCACAGTAATTCTCTGTCCTCAAAAATTAAAGAGAACACTAGAAAGATTTCTTTTTCTTTTTTTAACACCTAAGGGAATTAGGAACTTCAATGGCTTTTAATGCAAAATATCCTGAAGTCATGTAAGTATATTATGAAATTTAAAACAAAGAAAAATAAACAGAAACTTCATTTTGATGTTTCTAAAACTATTTTTTTAGAAAAAATTTAACAAAATTGACTCAATTTTATTTGAATGTCACTTTGTATTTCAAGAGAAAATTGTTCTGCCAAGGGAATGTACGAATAAAGAGAAAGGTTTGATTTGGGAAGGAAAAAAACAAAAACCAAAACAAACAAATACCTTCCTTTGCGAGTTGTTCAATTCATATTACCTCACTTTGACTGACAATAAAGCACTTTGTATTACATGAATTACATGCAAGACAGGAATAAAATTAAATTGTTCTCCTGAAGACTCTATAAAGCAATGCAGCAGCCTGCTGAACTCAAAATACCTTTTGCTAAGACTATCATCAGATGTGTTGGAAGTATTGAAGAAGGTAGCTGGATCTTTAAGGAGTGGGCAGTCAAACTCTGCCCCTGAAATCACAGCAGCCTAAAGAATTTTATCTAAAAGGATGCACCACTTTATCATTACCCACACCACATCATATTTCACAATATATTGGAGCAAACTTGAAACACATAGTACAAACTGGCTATGAGGACAAAAGCATAAAAGACCAAATTCAAAAGCAGTACTGTCTGTAATAATGTGTTGGTCATTTTGACAATTGACATCCCTCAGTGGAAAACTAAGTAACACTGTACCAATGGTGACTTTAGTCCAGCTTTGAAAAAACTTGTCCATCCTCGTACTATGTTTTCTGGAACAGAACAGGGACAAAAAATACAGCGGACTACAATGCACAGTTCAGATTTTCATAATGTTTTTACGTATAAAACACTGTTAATTAAATCCAATTTTGATAAACTCCCAGTGCAAACTAAATAGAGTTTTGTGATATCCTTGCATGAATACAATGATTTCTTAGGGGTAGAGGTCTCAGTTTAATAAACCAATGTGCTTTTCAGTTCAGGGTAGACTATCCCACAGATAATGCTTCAGATATAATTTCTTAACAGTTTAGGAAAAGAGGATAGAGAGGTGTTGTTTTTCAATGCTGTTGGAGGAAGAGTTTTATCGTTGCTATGGTAATAAATATATATTTTTTACTTTCTTTCGTCATACCATACAATTGGCAGGCTTTAAGCATTCAGACTGGACAACCAAGCTTCCTCTCCTCTGCATCAACAACGTGCCATAAAGAAGGGGAACAAAAAGGGCTGCAATCACATCAAAATAAATTTGCTTGAAACTAAGTAGGTTTTAAGCTTTCACAGTAACTGACTGGATCACAGAAGGATGTGTTTCTGCAGTCTTGAGTAAATAAAAATTGTGATCTAAATAGTCTCTAAAGAAAAATTTCCTTATGCTAAGGAAAAAAAAAAGTAGCACATAGTGGGATTTCCAGTGGAGAGAAGGGTGAGGTTTTTCTGTGTTGTCCCTTTTTATATTCCATTCTGGTATCTCTCGTGAAATCTGAGAAGAGGCAAACTGCCAAGTCTGGCAGGAAGCTTTATGACTCTACTGAGAAGCAGTGTATCCCCAGAGAATTGGGAGACAAAATTCAAAATATAGTTATAAGAGAACTTTTACACAAAAAACTGATTTGTTAGCTTTTAATTACTGAAAACAACACATTTTCTTTCTCAATGCAAAAAAAGACAAGAATAAACAGAAGCAAGTCCAGTGAAGGGCCACTGAGATGGTCAGGGTTAGATTTACTTATCCTGTGAGGAGAAAGTGAGGGAGCTGGGATTGTTCAGAACAAATAACTTGGAGGGCTGGGAGGTGGCAGGGGCAGTTTCTACAGGAGGATATCTTTGCAGTGGTGTAAGAGAGAAAGTCAAGAAGGAACACACAAGCTGAAACAAGAGAGGTTCTGGCTTCTCTATCATGAGAAAAATCAAGCTTCAAATGTGGCTGCCCACAGAAACTACAGTCTTGGTGTCCCTGGAGGTTTTCAAGACTCATCTGGGTAAGGTCACGAGCAACCTAGTTTGACCCCAAGTTGTCCTGGCTTTGAGCAGGAGGCTTGACCAGCAGCAGTCCTTTCCAACCTCAACTACCCTATAATTCTTTATACATATGGAAAAATTCTATATTAAGTACATTATATTAATATTTGTGTATTATACAAATCCATTCCCTTAATGGTTTAGCTGAAGCAATCTGAGAGCTTTCAATGTCCACTTTCTGTGATCAGAAGTGGGCAGATCTTAAGCTAGGATGAAGGATTCTTTTTCGAGAAAGATTCTTAAGTTTTTGGAGACAGATTTATTTTTTATAGGTTTTTTTCTTATCTCTTAAAGAGTGAGTTCTGCTCTAAAACTTTGTCCAGTAACAATTACATTACACATGCTTAGTGTGTGTGTGAGATCACATTCTATTTCATACTTAAAAGACCTGTTAGTTTTCTCTAGGTGCAAACACCTCACCTTCAACCTACAGCTACAAGCCAATATGATTTGTTTTCCGAAAAAATCCCTTTCACTTTCATATTAACATAATATGAATAATCCTTTGTATTAGAATCTATCTTTCAAGCCTAGCTTATTTCTGAGAAGGTGGAATCTTCCCACTTAGAGGTAGTCCTACTTCAGTTAATTTAAACATTCCTGAAGACACTTTTTTATTTAAACTTTGTAGTTTGTGGTAATAATTAGAATATCCTGTGTATTACATTGATGTCTTCTCTTAATGAGTTCTGCTGTATTATCTTCTGAATACTTCTTAAACATTATCTTAAATGACATTTTAAGCTGTTGGCAAAGACTGAAATCTTGCTACTGAAGCACTCTTTCATTTGCATTGCAAATAGCAGCTAAGAACATGTCTACTTGGAAATTATGCAGCATAGGTACAGAAATCTTACATGATGTAGGATGAGGTTATTGTTCCATAAAATCCATGAACCTGAGACATAAACATAGCTTTATTCCACAATAATATTCTCATTACTTTCACAGGCTTACTAAATATAATATGACATTAAAAGAATATATTTCAAGACCCAAGTCTCATTTCATTTTTGAAACTGTGTCCATGGTTCCTTATAACTGCAAATTAAATAAGATTGCAGTGATAAAATGGGCCTAAGTATCCAGGAGCTATTAGAATTCACATTCTAATAGGGACCAAGCTCAGAAACCACCTTGGTTACATCACAGGTCATCTCTATTGTTTCTCTTTCCAGACAAAAAAAACTGTAACAGCTTGTTTGAATCACATTTAAACACCTATTTTTGAATTAAGAATACATTTTTTAAAATATGCTTAAAACTGACTATAACTGCTTTTGTTAAACACTGTTTTCAAAAAAAAAAAAAATCAGTACTATATTTAGATAAAAACTGGCTTCAACACAGTAAAACAAACAACTCCAAAAAAATTCTAGGATGAAAATCTTTATTGTCCTACACTTGGTGCTAGCTTGGCTAAATCAGTCACTAAACTGCCTAAACAAAGTTACTGTTCTGTTCTAGCTACTGAAATTAGTTTGGCACTTGTTCTGCAGTTTCTGTTGCATTGGGGTAATCAGTCTGGATGACAGCTCTGCCTCTGGTAGGGTGGACAAGTAATGATGACAAACAACTATTTTTTCCACTACCACATAGGATTCACAAAATATAACATGATCATGGTCTTGTATTGGCTGCATGGGCCATGCTTCTAAATGTCATCAAGCAAACCAGCCACCTCCCTGGATATTTGCTTTTTTCACCTTCTCACAGCAGTAACGGCTGAACAGAGCAGTAACATTGCCAGCATCTCCCCATCCAATTTTTGGGTTTTTTATTTGTTAAAGAAGGCTGGAGCTTCAAATCTGACAAAAGCAATCAGTTTCGTGGCTGCAATTCAGACCTCATTCAGGCAGCAACAGTCAATAAAACCACCCAAACTCAGAAATGTGGTGTTTCCTTAGAAGACTGCATTAAGTAAACAGAAAAAGCAGGTCCCTGCTCTCCTGCTGCGGTTTCTTCACTTCACATCATTATAACACATCAATAAATCTGTCTGAGCACCTGCCTGTTATTATTGGCTATAAATCCCACAGTATTACCAACCACTCCAATTCCATTTTAGCAAATGTCTGTTACTGATTTAATGCTCTACGTTTCAAAGAGTTGCATCTTCAGTTGAAAATGTATGGAAACAGTAAGGCTAACCAATCAGGTCCTGAAAAGGATTAGAGACAGTCGTCGTCTTGAAAGTGCTACTTTACATTCAGTAAGGTTACTGATAATCTCAAAACACAATAATTGTCATAACTGGGAGACTGGAATCAGGGGGTCTTCCTCCCGTGCAAAGCCTTAAGATCTTGGAGTGAACAGCACAAGTAAAGAAAGAAGAAATTCTACTGTGCCGTGTTGTATTACACGGTTTTTTTGGTTTTTATTTCTAGCTTCATTTTGTTTCATACATGAATGGTGAGGCCACATTTGCAACTTTGATAAAGAACAATCTATGCACAATCTCTTCCTTAAGAATATAATTGAAAGCTATTATGAGATCATCTCTCAATCAACACTTTGATAAATTTAGCAGACCGAATTTCTCAAGTCTTTCATTGGTAATGGTTCCCAGATTACAGGCCTTTCTTGAAACTCTTCTCTGAATTCATCTCAGCAATTTACATTCGCATAAGAGGACAGCTGAATTGGACATTAATATATGGAGCAGTTACATTGATGTACAGAAAAACAGTATCACCCTTCACGATCTTGCTTGATGTTTGCTTCTAACTCAAAAACATTTTTGGGATAGAGGATATTTAAATGCTCCTGAGAAACCAGCACAAGATCACATGAAGTAAAACATGAGGCAAAATACTTTTAACCACTTAAATATTTCTAGCAAAAATCAAGAATTCAGACATTAACATGCTTTATATTTTCTGCTTCATCTAATGCTGCAACATACAAAACTCATTTAACTATTCACTGCAGCACTTTGTGACTATTGCTACCAGGGATCTTCTAACTCTACTTACACTGTCAATTAACAAAAGTACATGATGTACATTATCTTCTTCCCTATTATCTTTTTGTTTAAATTTGGCAGACTTTAAAATGTCGTGTCAGAAGTTTGCTATTAGAGTAAAATTGTGATCAAGTACAATGTTGTTGCCTGCCTGCTTTCAAGGTATTAAATATGAACAGTGGAAGACATGTAGAGATGGTCTCACAAATACTGTTTTTAGGTAACTTGCATTAAATTCTAGTATTTCCTCAGCAATTACTGCATGTAATCATACACAGAGTGTATGTTTCATCTTAACAGAGTTTTATCTTGACCCTATTTTTAGAAGGTATGAGTCTTTCTTTTCTTCAATTATCTTTGCTGTTTGGAGTTTATATTCATCTATGAGATTCCACTTAAATGCCATTCACTTGACTGCTTTCCTCCACCTCCCCCTTGCATCTCTCCGGTAAAATTTTTTTAATTTCCTATGGAGTATCTGACACATGTAGTGTTAATTACCTCTACCTTCACAGAATGTACACTGATGTCTTGATTACAATTGGATGCTTCTGTTTCCCCCTTTAAGGCTTTTATCTGACGAGGTCCTTTATGTAAAGCTGTATTCAATTAAAAAATGTCTCTGCAATACAAATATCTACTGAATTTCAAGTCTGACCTAGCTTGACTTGCCACATTAATTGAATTAAAGTGGTTTCCAGGAAGGACATTGCTTATTGATGAGATGACCTAATCAAAGTGATCTTGGCAGGTATCCATAGTCAATATGGAGCCATATAGAATCTGGGGTGGAAAAGCAATCAGATTGAAATTTGCTTTCCAGTTTCTTTTGAAATTAGGGTATTTCAAGTCTTAAAGTATCCCTAATACAACTACATGAAGCTCTGGAAGATACTGTGTCACTTAGAAGCTGTATCTGAAAAATTCCCTCTAAAGCTACTACTTGTTTTGGTGAATATAAACAAATCATGCAGATACTGCTATTGCCAGGGACTTCTCTAAGAAAATAAAATATGTCTAAAAAGGAAAGTAGTGGTTTAACGGTTGACATAATCAGATTTTGGGGTTTCAGTACTTTCAGGCAAATGTACAGGGCTCAGGGAGAAAGCAGATGCAAGGGCAGAGGAGGGTGCAGAAGGGCCCATCTTTCGACCACAGGTTATGTTTCATGCCAACATAATACAGCCCCGATAGATTAAAAAATATTTTGCTTATCGAATTACTCTTCATGATTGAGGGGAGACAGTAACAGAAACCCACAGAGAGGCAGAAAAATTATGACTAACCTTAAAAATTTAGGAAGTAGAAGAATCACAGTAAGGAACAAAGGAGGGTCCCTGAATACGCATGACAAGCATCTAAACTGATCTCATGATAATCTAAGTCTTATAAAGGTGTACAGATCTATAGCAGGATCTTGTCACATCATATAAATATGAAAATTAGGTAAACAGAAAGAATTTGTCCTCATGATAATTAAGAAATTTAACTAAATAGCTGTCTATTGGGAAAAGAATATTGCGTGAAGAAGACCATTTAACAGCATATACAGTGTCCTGTGACAATTTTCTGACACTCGGCATGTAATTTTATAACAGTATTTCTACACAGCACAGTGGTGGAACCAGAGGAGGGCAAAAAACTTTCTACACTTGGAAACAAAACACAGCTGGGGAATTTTGAGGGTTTTAACTAAATTTAAGTTCTCGGGAAAATACTGGGAGAAAAAAAAAAATGCAATCAGAATAACCAAATGAGTAACCACTAGCATTTTCTTTCCACAAAAACATAAAAGGTTTTATGAAAGTTTCCTATTCTAGCACATGAATTCAGAGTTTTAACACTGCCCCATCTGATATAAACAGGAGGAAAAGCACAACGTAGAAGAAAACAGATTATCACAGAGGCAAAGCGGCTCAGAGAAAATTCTCGAAAGGTATTATCAATGACATTTCATCAAATGAAACAAATACATCTGCTGAAGATTCCTCTTGATTCAAGCCCACTCAGTGTTTTCATTAATGATGAGGATACTGAAAGATAAAACATAACTTTCAATTCTAGGCTTCCAACTGGTTGTCATCTTGACAATGTATAACTATAATTTAAAAAACCAAACTGAACTAAACAAAATTATGCTCAAAAATGGACAATATTTTGAATCAAAGGTCATCACTCTCCTACACAAATATTACAGAAGTGTGGAAAAATGGTTTCACAGAAAAGGATTTGGAGGTTTTTATGATTCAGGAGTTAAACGTAATTTTATGCTGTTGTAAAAGCAGTAAATTGTATTTGGGATGTACCTGCTAATACACAGCCTTGAAAAGGCTGGGAATTATCCTCTACCGTACTTATCAAGGATAAAGACTCACATACACTATCATGTCAAATTTCAGGCATTTCAATGAAGATTAGGGTCAACTGCAGATAGTCCAGAGGAAACAAGAGAAATTACAAAGAGATTAAGAGCTGTGAAAAAGGAGGAGGAGAAAAAACTATAAAAGCGTAATAGAAGGTTATGATGAGTTTCCAAATACCTAAAGAGCTGCTGCAAAGAGGATAGCATGAATTCATTTTCCATGCCTAGGGATTACATGACCAAGAGTAACAGATTTAAACTGCATCAAAAGGAAGCACCAAGTTAGTCCTGAGGGAAAAAAACCAACCTATCCATGTGGAAGATAATACAATAAAATATAAGATGGAAATGGTGATGCCTCTGCCCCTGCAATCAGTCCCTTCAGAGGCACTTTGGCCTTCCACAGATATGGGCTGACAGAGACCTAATGAAGTCCGACAAGGGCAAATGCAAAGTCCTGCCGCTGGGATGGAGCCAGCTGCACACAGGGCTACATCAGCAAAGTGACAGCTAGCAGATTGAGGACAGTGATTATTTCCCTCTACAGCACTTGTGAGACTCAACTGCTGTCCATGGGTACTTCTTGTATAAAACACAGATTACAAGACATGTCGATGTACTGAACTGCAGCCAGTATGAGTTAGAGCCAGGTGAACATGATGGATAAGGAGGACTGAAAAATTAGGCTCGTTAGTATTCAGAAGAGAAAGTTCATGGGCCATCTTACCTTAATGCCTAATGGGAAGCTGTCAAGAATAGAGAGAGCATAAGACCCTCCTCAACAGTGCCAGTGACACAAGAAAGGATATTAACACAAACTGCAATAAGGGTAATCTGCTTAAATGAAAGCAAGAACAAAAGTCACCATGAGGATTGTCAAATATTCAGCTGGCTTCTCGAAAGATGTGTATGTCCATCTTTGGAAATATTAAAAACCTGGGGGAGCAAAATCCGCAACTACCTGATCTCATCTGGCCATACACTAAGTAGCAGCTGCACCAAACGATCTCCACAGCTGCTGTCCATGAAATCAAATCCTCCTGAAAAAGAACTATCAGGAATGACATAAGCATACTTGATTGTATCCTATATCGCAAAGATGACTGCATCACCTTGAGCTATTCTGTCAGTTCTATAACTAGAATTTTCCATCTTGTGGGGTTACTTTCAGGATATGCCAGTTGACAACAGAGGATCTATCAGCAGACAATTTCACAGAACAACAGAACAGTTGAAGCTGGAAGGGACCTCTGAAGATCACCCAAGTCCAATCTTTGTCTCAAAACTCAGTCAATTAGAGCAGTTGGCTCAGGACCAGGTGTATCTGGATAGAGATAGTATCAAGAAAAGAAGACTGCTGGTGACCAGTTTAGCTTTCTGTTTTGAAAGTCTGGGTCTCACATAGTAAGTAAAGTTTGCATGGCACATATTCCTATCAGACCCACAGACATTTGAAGATGCCATATAAAAGTGTCACTGGAAAAATGAACCTACCTGTAAATCAGAAAAATGCCTCGATACATTTTTATTGCCTTATTTTTACCATCATCAGCACCACTTACAAGACTACTGCAGGGAACCTGCTATCTTTCCTCAGCACAGCTGGAAAATTTAACTCAATTTCGCCTTACACCACCCCCTTTCCCATGTACTCTGCATGCAGTTATTTGTCATAAACAAATAAATTAGCCTTAACTGTTATGAGCAAGCAGAATACTTTCAATTAGCGGTAGCACCTTCAGACTCTGTTCACTCAGCAGCAAGAGGACAGGAAAATGTTTCTTTTATTGAACTCCTTGGCACTGTCTTGCTCGAGGATATTTATTTTAATAAACACAAGGTCGTTATGCTGGCATGAGGACACCACAGGTTCTCCCTAAGTGTTACTCTCTGATTACATGTTATCTATCTTGCTGTTTTATCTATAGCTGAATTCTGTCAGCCTCAACTGAGCAGCTCCTGCTAAAATTAGAAAAAACCTCAAGGGAGGGCAGTCTCATAAACAGAGGGCTCTAATTCTGGACAGTTAGCAGACAGCTCCATATGCAGGAACAGCTCCAGCTCCTTTGTGCTGCTTGCTCTATCAAGCACCTGTCACCTCACAGTAAGCTGCAAGAATTGCATCTATCTCTGCATACTAAGGACAAGGTCGTTGATGTCTCACTCACCTGTTTTATTTTGTATGCAGAATAGAACGTAGCAATGGAGGTGCTGATCATTAAGAAGCTTTTTTAAAAGTTAGAGATGTTAGGATATTATCCTGACCAAATCTAGAACGAACAATTGCATACTCTGTTTGACACGTCTCTGTTGTAGACTAATCATACTGTCAGACCAGCTAATGACATTCAGTTTTATGGATGTTTTAGTCCACTTCTCCTGCCACAAAGTATCAATTTGCCACAGTGCAGAACAGCAAAAGCAGTATGATGAAAACTCACTCGTAGTACTAAAAAAATCTTTTAAAAGAGATCAGTGTGCCTCCAGTGAGAAGAGTCTCATTTCTCGTCTGTAACAATGAATGGAGAAATAAATGCTCTTACAAAATATTTGAGAGATGTAGTACTGTTTTCTGTCAGTGGTGAAATGACCAAATAGTCTTTCTTATCTAATATTTGGAATGAAGAAGGAAGAGAATGAAAAGATAATTGAAGGAGGAGGGACTAAAAAACCCAAACTCTCAAGCATTCACTTCCATTAACACATCACTTATCAGAGACTGAGCTTTTCCTGAATCAAAATATAGAGACCACACTCCACCTTCTGTCATTCTATACATTGAAAAATACAAGGAAAACACCTTGTTGGGATTCTGTTGACCTAACAGATACAGCAGTGACTGGGGGTTATGCAAATGAGGGTGGGGGGGCAGAGGGAATTTCTTTTTTTTACTTATTCTAACCCAAGGAAGGTTTGGAAAAGAAATTATTTCAAGCTAAAATAAAAATATAATGCACTGTATGTCTCAATTCCACTAATAGAAAAGGATGCCTTTCTTTAAGAGCTCAATTATTAGAGTATTTTTTCTAAAATCAGAAAGAAATTTCAAATGTTCATAACAAACATACAGCTTAGAATGTTGCATCTATGACTTATTATTGCATTTGAAAATCATGTATACACTGTGCATCCATTTTCTCAGGCTCAGAGAATGGTAAAAACATTCTCAACAGTCACAGTAATGTATAAGAGTGGAAAGACTTCTGTGCTTCCTTCAGAAATGGATAAAAATTTGGCAGCTTCCAAGAGCAATTAATCTTCCTGCTAACTTTGCCATTTATAACAAAACCTGTAATTCAAGAAGCATTTTTAATTATCTTGCACTTTCAGCCTGTCAGCCACTATGGTGAAACATTATATATTCTTTGTTAGCAATGATCTCCAAGATATCTGGTTTCTTAAACATTTTCTAGCACTTCAGTTCCCTCAAGATAAATAACTTTCTCTGTATTTTGGTGAAGACAAGTTACCAAGTTCTCATTTTCAAATCTCATCATTTTTGCTATACACACACTTCAAAAAAACCACAAGGCCTTCTACACCTTGAAGATTTAATGACAATGGACAATTCAGCCACAGAGAGAATTTCTCAGAGCTCTGTGTTCAAAAGATGCTTATAAAAAAGGTTCAGTGCATTTCTTTCAATACTGAGCATGAGGGATACTTTGCAGTCCCCAAAGCATCATCCAGAGCAAATGCAATCCTGTGTCATGTTTGCCATCAACTATTCCTTCCACCTGGTACATCAATTTAGCTCCCTTTCTAAACTTTAAGCACCTTAGGTACAAACTGTCTTCTCAGTAACCCTAACCACACATATTGTTTTACAGTTTGCCTTTTTAAAATTTACAGTGTTGTGAATGTTCCTCTTTCTGATATTATTCATTATTAAACATCTCTTCTGACTCACTACCCATGGTAAAGCAGAATTATCTTAGCTTTCTATGTCCTTTTGTGCCTATTTTGCATGCACTCCATCTCTATTACATATTACTATGCACATCCAGATCCATTCAATCCATTATTGTCCTTGCAGTTCCCACAGGTGATTCAGAGTTTTGTAAAACAGATGCTAGAATCACATAATCATAACTACTATTATTGTTATTATTGTTGCTGCTGTTCTTATTATTATTATAGTAATAACAAAGGGAAGGAAGCATTGATGTAAAAGCTGAGTTTTCAGATGCAACATATCTCTTCCTTGGTTTGTTGTAGGCTTTACCGCAAACCATTTGCTACACAGATGTTGAACCTGTCTGGAATCAAACATCCTTCTTGCAGACCTGCTGCCTGGCAGCTGAAATTTCCCCCAAAGCATTTGTCCTTCAACAAGTAAGTGTCCCGCTTTGAGTTCTGATTACTCTTTGTGGGGAGGGGAGTAGAGAATGGAAGCTCTGAATAGTAACTCTTAACATACTGGTGTATTACACAAAGGTAAATAAGAAACCTAATCAGGATTATAAATTAGAAGAAAATGTTGGACTGTTCAGTGCCTATTCAGAAAACATTGTAAATTTTTTTTCAACTCATTAATAACCTATAAGAAATTACTTAGTATTTGCAAAAGAGATAAAAACTTCCTGCTTGATTTCAGACCACAAGATTCAAATGTGGGATTCAGACCTGAAAATTCCATTGTTGAAGTGCATCTCTCTTTGCACTGAAAAGCTCCTTCTCAAAAATAAGTATTCTTCTTTTGTCGACTCTCTATTGTACAGCATCACTCAGTCTTAACTAATGTCCATGCTTAGTCACTGATATCATACCCTTGTTTTGAGCAGATTTGCCCCGGGGATTAATTTAACCATATACGGAAAATACTTTAACATCATCTAACAAAAAGTGTTCCATAAAGGGAGGAAGGGGGACACCTATTGTTTAATACAAGTCAGAGATTTAATAAAGAAATCCTCTGAGTAATCACATATTCCTGAATACTGCTGTGCGTTTTCATTTAATAGCTCCAAAACTAATTATTATGTAGCTACCTCAGTGTTTTGAAAAACATAACATGCAGCTATTTTGTGATTGCATGTTATTTTTTCATATCAACCTTGTCACTTCAAGAGGCCTTGAAACATAATTAAAATATCAGAGATCCTGTGATTAAGCTGAAGAGAGGCTTGTGCTTTGAAAATTCGTCGTTCAGCTACACTGTCTAATGGCTCTTCAGAAAATTTTAGCTTAAAAGACATTTAATAATATGTATTTAATCTAGCAGCAAAAAGAATTGTTCCCATTTCTTTTATAAGGTATGTCATTACATTCAGCCGTCAAGAAGAACCTATTTTTGGACTGCTCTATAAGCTGCTGTAAATGACAATTCAATAAAGTTTAAAAAAAAAACAAAACCACACACACAAAAAAAAAACCACACACACACAAAACAAAAAAAAACCAAACAACGATCAAAAACCCCAAGCTGGATATTTTCTGCAAGTGAGGCAGCCAACTGCCAACCCATTCATAAGAACAAGGAAGAAGACTCAAGCAAACTGTCTATTCATCAGGCCATTCATTGTTCTCCCACAGAAAGGGCTCACAGACACAATGCATACAACAAGGAGCAGCTCAAAATTAGGATTTCACTGAGGAGTCTAGATGATACATACATGCTCTCATAAACATAAAAGAGATTTATTTTGTGATTCTAACCCATACACTTTTTCTAAGTTATATATTCCAATGTGCAGTGATAACCAAGTCTACGTTAAAGTGGTAGATCAACTATGGTAATTTTGAATGGCACTGGCCAGAGTAAGAAAACAGTATGTCAAAATAAATGTGGCACGGAGCTAGAATTCACTTCCCTTTTTCCCAGACATACAAATCTCTAGTAATATCCACCCTAAGCTTCTCTACTGTAATCCAAAATCAAATCAGTAACCAAAAATTAAGGTGGTTTCAACTAAGAGTAGTATTTTTTCGTTAATTATCAGCAGCGTTGAAAAGTAAGAATTTCAGGACTGAATTACAGGCTTTTGGAAAACACTAAATAAATTATTCATCTCAGCACTTCTCCATCAAGATGTTGTTGTCTAATATTCAAGTTCAGATGTTTACTGGAGCATCTTTTCAAGCAACTGAATTTTTATAAAGTTCACTTGATAGGACAAGGAGGTCTTCAAGCTTCATGTCAATAAAGACATCCCTATCATCTAATAACATGCAATCATAGATTATCCTGAGCTGGAAGGGACCTACAAGGATCATCAAGTCCAACTCCTGGCCCTGCACAGGACAGCCCCAAAAATCACACCATGTGCCTGAGAGCATTGCCCAAACACTTCCTGAGGCTTGGTGCTGTGACCACTTCCCTGGGGAACCTGTTCCAGTGCTCAAGCACATCTGGGAGAAGAACCTCTTCCTGATGTCCAACCTAAACCTTCCCTGATAGACCTTTGTGCCACTGCCTCAAGTCCTGTCACTGGTTACCAGGGAGAAGAGATCAGTGCCTGCCTCTCCAATTCCCTTCAGGAGGGTGCTGTAGACCCCAACGAAGTCTCCCCTCAGTAATAATTATGTGTGAATTATATTAGAGAATCCCACCAAAAAAACCCAACATAAGCATGGTGAGATTTCTAATACTTAGGGAGTCTTAATATCATATTATGTGTTGAATTCTAACATTCTCAGCAAGAAAGAAGAAAGGCAACAATCCACTTTAAAGATTGGAGAAGAGTGAGGGAAAATGAACATCTAATGACCTGAAGTCTTACATTAACACCTTTAGTCTGTTTTACACCTATGAATAACCAACATCTTCTATTTAAACTAGGACTTATTTCAAAATGGTTTCCCCTTCTAGAACCACATTATGGACATTCTCACATATGATTTTAAATATTTGAAGTTTTCAATGGGATAAGATCATCCTAAGCAGTTAGAAACTCACAGCTGAATTGAGAAGATACTGCTAATTACTGTAGAGAGAAAAGAATCTAGATGCTCAAGATTCAAGCTGCTTGTAGGTTTAAAAAAATAATAAATACCATAACAAAAAGAATGGATTATATAGCTTTAGATTTACTATGTTCTTACCACAGCTGCTGGCTGAAAATACTGTCAAGACTAAAAATTAGAAACTGAGAATTTACTGGATATTGGGTAGCCTATAACTATGGGCCCATTCAACTTGCACTATTCAGCTTCTGAAGGTTAATTTTCTAGCCTTTTTTTTTTTTTTAATTATCTGTAATAGAAAGTAAAAGCACACAGCAATTAGATCTTTTAAAATATCTCAAATTATAGAAGATACTGCAGAATCAGAACAGGAATGTAAGAAAAGACTATAAACCTAACATCTTCATTACTCCTACTGGGAACTGTAGATTGTTAATTTCTCTTAAAAATCCAACAGCTATTAAAAAAAAACTAGCACATAGCATTCCAAGTTTGAAGACTGTGTGTGACTGGAGACATGGAGAACTTCTGATTAGCTTGCTCAAGACGTTTTTTCAGATTTAATGTTTGCTAAAATCAACACTAATTCATGAACCAAAGTTCAAGTAGCAATATCTTTAGGTGGCCAAAACAGTAACTGTCAGAGGGAGGGGGGAGTTGTTTTTCAAGATTTCTGCCGAATGCATGGAGATATGAGTGGAGATTTCTAATTGCATGCTACAGAATCCATGGGTTTCACAACTTGCTTTTGTGATTTCTCAGTGTCACATCTGATGATCCAGCATACCTTTTATCTTCCTACAGTCATAAAAACTAGGCCAGAATTTAGACCTGTTTTCCCTATCTGTGAGAATATTTCTATTTCCTTTATGCAACTGATTTTTACTTGTCCTGACTGCTTTCACGAATGCGTAATTTATCTCATTTAGAGGAAAAAATACTACAGATTTGTCTAATTCAAGCATTTAGAAATTAGGTGAGATGTTAAAATGTCTTGAAATGAATTTGCTGAAGCAAAAGGAGAGGTAAGGAATAGGAACTCTTTGGTCAGCTTCACCTTCATTTTGTGAAAAAAGAATTACACACACACCTGAAAGTTGTATTGGTAGGAAATGACAAATCTACCACCCAAACTGAACTGCCGTTAGTCAGAAGTGGGATGATAGTGCTCATAACCTTACCTTATCAGCCTCCTCTAACAGTAGCCAGATAATGAGCTCAAAGTTGGAATGCCATATAACAGTGGCAGAGGACACTTAACTGTGGATGCAAAATCCAGTGAATCAGTGTGGGCATGTGAAATGCAAAATGTAAAATCAGAAAGATATTATTCATGAAGAAGCTGACAAGCTTGACCTGTAACTCTTGCTGTCAGCAACTGACCCTCACTATGTGAAATGTTACTGATGTTCACTAGCAAGGCTACAAAACAGTCATTATGGTGTAAGGAAACACCATTCTCACTTTACACTTGTAAAACTGAGCAACAACACGTTAGAATCTGGCTATAGCAATGTCAGTATGTATGCACTATAGAAATCAAGTGAAAAATTAATTCATGTTCCTAAAGTTAATGGAGCTACCAAGGAGAGTTCTGGCTGTCTGCAGAAGAGGAAAGACCACACATTTAAAAGATGCCATGTAAAAAGTGACCTGTTTCATTTGACTTATTTACGAGGTCTGAGGTAAAGAGAGCAGAAATCTTGTGTAGTGAGAGGTATGAATCACTGCAAGGACAAGAGGACACCCACGGTGCTACAGACAACTTGAATGAAGGGAGCCCAGATGGCTTTGAAGTAAATACAAGTTCATTTCTGGCTACCCCAGCTTACTTACCAATAGCAAGGCATAGAGGAGTGAGCAAGCCTACTGCACATCCATCATTCACATTTCTCCATTTCATTATAGACAGAAAATGCACTTGCAGCATGTCAAGCTGAAATAGCTCTTGGCATGAGTCAGAGAAGAAAAACCATAAAAGATCAGCCAGGAGGAAATGCAAAATTGTTTAAAACCGGTGAAGTGTTTGTTTCTCCCAGTCTCTGGAAAAGGAAACTGCTTCATTTTGCAGAAAACCCACTCAAATAAAAAAGAACAATACAGAATTTCTTATTTCCTAATTATTGTTGAAAAATAAAATAATTTTCTAGCTTCCATTCCTTTCTATTAGCTGTTCAAGAGAAGAACAGACATACAGACAAACTCCTTTTTCCTTCCATGCCTTTATTTTTTTCTAGGATTACCATGGTTTACTTATACCAAAGACATTAACGATAAGACAGTATTTCAAAAATACTGTTTAATATGTTTACTGGGTTTAGTTGTCCTTTACTATGCCTAGAGGCTGAAGCACATAAAGGCTTTGCCTACTACCTGCTGAAAGTGTTCTAATATCCTGAAATTCTACTCCTGTAGCTGTTTTGAACACCAGTGAAGAATTCTGCTCCTCTTTCTCTGCCTACACACTACTACCTCCTTCTGGTAGAAAATCAACACACTAGTCTCCTTTCCCAATCCAGATGGAGGCAAATTCAGTCACCTCCCCATTGCTGAAACCATGTTCTGTAGTCATCAGATGATAAAATGAACCTGAGAAATCTCGATGCAATAATTTCATCCTTACTTTATCACTTCATCTCTGTTTCAATCAAAGGACTGTCAAACAATATTGTAAAGGACAAGCAAAGCATCCAGTAGTTAATAAGTATGAGCATTTAATATACAGCATAAATCAAAAGCCAGAAGAAACCACAGAATCAAGACATTAACCATTTTGAGGGTAACGAGGGAATGTAAAAAAGTTGAAAAATAAAACTTTCTGTGCATTACAACTACAACATAGCAGCAGCTCATACTTTCTCTAATATTGCTGCTCACAGTAGGCGCCTGTCTCACAGGCACCAACTCGAATTACTCACAAATACACCCACTACTATAGGCATCAACTGGCCAGATCAAATGATCGCATAACTGATCCACTCTTAAAAGGTATATAAACAAATGTATACATACATATAGTACTATTCATTATAAATTGACAGCCGACTCAACATGAGCCAGCAGTGTGCCCAAGGTGGCCAAGAAGGCCAATGGCATCCTGGCCTGTATCAGGAATAGTGTGGCCAGCAGGACCAGGGCAGTGCTTGAGTCATAAGGAAATCGGGAGTGACTGTGAGTGTGGGGTGTGTGACTGTGAAAGAACCTCGGCCCCAGCTCAGGTGGGGCAAGTGTGATTGCCAGAGTGGCTCCAGGGTGATTGGGGAGAGAAGCTTCCTTAACAGAGCCCTTATCACTCCCTACAACTGCCTGAAAGGAAGTTGTTGCAAGGTGGGGCTTGGTCTCTTCTCACAGGTAACAAGTAGCAGGACAAGAGGAAATGGCCTCAAGTTGTGCTAAAAGAGGCTTAGATTGGATATTAGGAAAAAGTTCTTCGCTGAAAGGATTTTTAAGCATTAGGACAGGCTTCCCAGGGAAGTGGTGGAACCATTGTCCTTGGAAGAGCAGAAAAAACATGTAGACATGGTGCTTAGGGGCATGGTTTAGTAGTAGAGCTGGCAGTGCCAGGTTAGAGGTTGGATGATGTGGTTAATGGTTGATGGATGATCTTAGAGGTATTTTTCAACCTTAGTGATTCTATGAAATTTAATTTTAAAAATATTCCTCACTCAACAGTTTTGTTATCGATTTCATTCTATTGCCATATTTTACACATACCAGGTATAGTGTCCCACATGCATGCTTTTAGGCGTCATCCTTGGTTTTAAGGCACATCAAATAACTCAAAGATCTCATCAATACAAGCATTTTTGATCCAATGCATTAAGCAACCACTGCTCTAACAGTCAAATGCTAATTTCTACCACCTGTCAGGAGAGTGCCTGCACCCAGCCCTTCCCTATCCCTCCCATACATAAAAGAAGGGAGAATAGGCAATAATCCAGTGACTAGAATACTAATAAAAATGCGTACAACATTGGTAGGCTTCTCTTAGGCTTTCTCCATGGAAAGGCCCATTATTCATTATATATGTTAAAAGATTAAAAAAAAAATCTAAAAATCCCCAAAGTAAACCATGAAGTCTCTAGCACCCTACATCCACAGAATATTAGTCAAAAATTCACAAGCTATGCAATACCCCAGCTCATAGGTGTGTCCTGCATTCTGCTTATATATAAAACCAGAAAGTGAAGTAACAACCCATAAAAAAGGTTTTTCATCTTTCTCTGCCTGAAGAAGTGTGTGCCAGGCATGTGTCAGGTGTTAGTCACTACTGCTTAAGGCACATGTATATAGACTATGCAAATGCGGAGAGAATGTTCTATCAGACTGAAAAAGTCAAGTTTCTGGATTGGTCAACATATCCCCAAACTCTCAAACTGAACTCAGATAAAATAAAACCTTAGGAAACAAACAAAAAAAATGTTTCTGCATGCTTTGGAATTTTATATTAAGGTCTGTTTTTTTAGAAAGCTCATGATCATACTCTTTCTCACAAGCAGAAGCTTGTACCCATGGTGAATCACCACACAACCATTTCATATATTGTAACACAACTATTAATCTTCTTCATGCTTTCCTTACAGAAAAAAAAAATATTTTTAGTATTTTATCTTAACATTGATATTTTCATTTCTTAACACAATGTTTGTTACTGCTAAGCTCTTATAAAAGATTTTCCTTCCTATTCCAGATGAGCGGACAGAGGAAGGCAACAGTAACACAACTGGAAAAAAAAAACTATTTCTGCATATTTGGTTGTTCTGCATACACAGAATCAATCAAGTGAGAAAACTACATCTCTGAAGAACGTAAATCAAAGGAAGAAACAGCATGATTAACATGCAGAAAGACAGCTCTGCAAAAATATTTTTCTATCACAAGGACTTGATCTCATACTCAGTAAAACTGAAAGTGCAGTCACAACCATTCTGGAGGGATTAAGGATTCTGACTGGTACTTGTAGTCACAAGGAGCAAACCTAGAAGAGGAAAAATAAATTATGAAGGTTGAGTAAACCTGGTACTGACCGTCTGGGACACAAGGACTCAGTCACCTGTTGTTTGTTTTGAGGGAGTTTAAAAGGATTGGGAAGAGCCCACAGTGAACCTGTGGCACACACAGGCCAGGTTCAGACACAAGACACAGTGCTTAAAAGTGTGCTGCAGTTCAATAAATGATCCACTTACAATCAATCTTATCACATTGAAAAATAATTTTACTTAATAAGTGGAGCACTATTTTAATATTCCAAATTAATCTGGGGAAATGAGAAGTCATCCAATTTTCCCTACTTTTTTTTTCCTAACGTCAGCCACATTTGACCAAGTATGTTTTTTATGCAGGGGTAAAAGAATTAAGATTACAACTAATTATACATTTTAATAAGCAATGCTCCATGTGTTCATGAATAAGTTTTGTAGTACAAATTATGGATGTGTACAGGAATAATACTCTCCTATAAGAATTGGTGAAATTTAAGAAAACAGTTTTCCATCACAAAATGCATCATTTTGCAGGAATGCTATAGACAGAATTTCATAGAGAACAGTATCAAAATTAATCACTATACATTCCCATTTAATTTCAATAATGTTAAAATATTGCTTTGATGACACAAATATTAATCCCTAATATATCCTTTGTTTTGAACTATAACATAATAAATATTATTTGAATGGTACGCACTAACATCTTTTGAAATTGTCAAAGCAAATTCTTTAAGAAACAAGAAATTCAGTTTTTCATTTCAATTTGGAAATGAAACAAAGAAATTCCAAATTGTTGGGATTTCCCATTGGAAAGATAATTCAAGGTTATCTGTAACTTCAAAGGGTAGTTTGTGGCTAAATATATTCCACGTTGAGAGACCAAAGAAAATTACTCCTTTGAGCATATATGAACACAAAACCTGGGTGTGTCACTAGTTTTGTGGTCACTAATAAAACCTTGCAGTTTCAGTGGTGGTCAGTATCCAATAATTTAAGATCACAATCTGATCACTAAGAAATGTTAGCAACTGTAGTGCAAGATGACTTATTTTTTTAGGTATCTTGTTTATATGTTCTTGGCATACATAGCTCACTATTTTCCTCTTTCGAAGTCCTAGACTTTTATGCATATAGGTGTTCATTGCCAAAGCTCTTTCTTATAAGAAACTCATAACTGTATTTTCAGGAGGACAG
Organism: Eulacestoma nigropectus; assembly: GCA_013397775.1. Lineage (NCBI taxonomy): Eukaryota > Metazoa > Chordata > Aves > Passeriformes > Eulacestoma > Eulacestoma nigropectus. The sequence continues at coordinate 1,064,516 of VZTE01002607.1, read as the reverse complement.
AAGAGCATGTTAACATTGCCTAATATTAGATAATGTCTCTCTTGGGCCTTACATAATCCACAGCGAGCAAGAGAATTCTTCAGAGAACGACTCAGACCTCTTCTGTCAGACTTCTGCTCAGAGTCACCTCCTAAAAGATCCTCTTTGTCCTCTTTAGATATAGAAGACTTCTTAGAGATTAAACTAACATACCTTTAAGAAATGAACATTCTCACATAAGACAAAGAAGTACAGACATTCTTTCCTTCCAGCTTAAACAATGTTCAAATTCGTACTTGCAAAAGACAAAGATTGGTACAAGAATTGGAAGCCAAGACTCGGACATCAGAATTAGAATTAAGAAACCCTCATCTAGTACAAAAGTATCAGGAGTTCACTTCCAAGTCATATTTCTAAACTGGTCATCGATTAGCTATCACACGGAAAACAACTCTCCTTTGAATTCTCCAAACATCTTTTCAGACATACCAAAAGAACTCATTTTGGTTTCTTTCTCCATCTGTAAATGGACATCTTCGGGTTTAGGTTACATCTGTCACTACAGCACATATTATGAAGGAATAGAAGTACACCCAAGTGGCATTCACACTAATTGCTTAATAATGGAAAAGCACCTTCAGGATATAAAGTGTATATTAAGTATTGCAAGCTCCAACCTCTTTTCAAAAGAAAGTTACTAGTGCTTGCAAAAGCAAAAAAGACTCCATGTAATTAAACAACCAAGATCCCTGCTAACTCTGCAGTGTACAAGCCTGTACCCCAGTCAGAAGCCAGCAAACTCAGGACCAATCCTGCTGAGCTGTCCTCATTACAACAGAACGAACAAAGATGTTTTCTTTACATTCTCTCAATAATTACATTTGATGTGCCTCACTGAGGATCTCCTGCTAGCAATGAAAAGTATCAAGTGTTTCAATGGGTCAGTCTCTAGCTGTTTTATTTTCATTTCAAACATCACAGAGACTTCCTATTTATAATTTCCAAGACAATAACCAGTGTACTTTCCCACCTTAAGCCTTTCCAAGTGACGATGAGCCAATTACACATCAACTGCAAGCTCAGCTAGCAATTTATCCTAATTTGCCAATGAGCACAAAATTAAAATGGGCTTTTTCTAAGACTTCAGATGTTCTGTGACCATTATACCCAGAAGCACTTTGAAGGTTCATCAAAGTCACTTCAATGATTTATATTTTTTTTTTTTTCCGGCTCAATTTCCAATATACCTTTGCTTCAGAAACTGGTTGATTGAAAATATTAAGGCCTATCCCTTAACATGGATGCAAAAATAAATCCTTAACATGGGCTTATATGGACTTAACATACAATAACTTTACCAAGCACTGTGACCAGTTACTTGCTCTGAAAAATCAGAATAAATTGTCACTGAATGGAAAATACTTTCAAGTACAGAATTTATCTAAGCAATTTTTCACACAGTAAAAGCTCTATAGGTTGAAGAACAAATAGTCCCTCTTAAGTTCACACAGAGGGTCTGGATAGGACAAAAGCAACCCGAGTTTGTCAAGACCTGGGACTTGTTCCACGTGTGATTTCTGATATAATTATGCAAATCTGCCACAAAACAAACCACAAATACTGTAAAAATAAAAACATAAATTAGGACAGAAATCTATTTCTGAAACAAAAAAGCTTTTGCTTTTTTCATTGCATTTTAATTCCTCAGAGAAGGAGGGTACTGACATTTCAAAACATTTTTAGTAAAAAACTAAAAACCATTGAGAAGACTTGTGAATTGCGTTGCCTGGTACCGGATAAAGACATATAATACAGTTCATGAAGACTCTGATGCCCAAATCCTCTTCAAAAATAAGGAACAAAAGGGAAATTTGAGGAAATTATGTGGAAAAAAGACAACAGAATTTTATTTTTTCACACACCAAATTTTAGACCATACAACAATAATCACTGTTGCTTTTGCACAAGTAGGAATGCAAAATAATTCCCAGTACATCACATCAGTTATTTGAAACTGGAGGTTTAAAGTGAAAATAGATAACTCTCACATTTCAATATTCTTTCTGAGCTCCCTGTTGATAGTCTGCTGAGTCCTCCCAGCAGGGATCTCTAGCTGAAGAAGGTTAAGTTTATTGCAAGATAAAACGTAAAACCTAAAGCCAGAAGACAACAAACAGGATTTTCCAAAGCACATTCAAAGTAAGGTAAGACAAACTGATTAGGGAGGTCATTTCATTGCTTCCTGTAAGAATTAGTGAAGACTCATAGAGCTTGTTTAAACTATATCTAAACAATAATTTCATAGCCCTTTAGTACAGCTTCCAGCTTAATACGACCCAGCCTACTTGAATCCTTGCCTGTTCAATGTCTTCCCTAGACAGTTCCAGGAACTGAGCCTTAGCTTAGATTCCAGTGATCACATTTCAGCAATGGGATGAGCATCCCTGAGTGCACACATCATCCAAGAGTACTGTCATAAATGAAGCTTTCCCTCCCAGCATTAATCACTTAAGGCTCATCCTGTACGCTTACAGCCAGTGAAGGCTGGCTTCGAGAAGCGGTAAGGCAATACATCTTCTCAGAGCAAATGTTGCCTAAGCAGCTATGCACAGAATACTACCTCTTTCTTCCCCCATCACAGGTAGAGACAGATTGCAAGGCATGGTAAAAACATCTCTACCCACCAAGCTTTTGGCATCACGTCAGCAAAGAAAGTTACCACCACCACGAGCGTGCATTTGACCTTGAGAAAAGCTTAGTGTTAACTGGTACCAAAGGGATTAGTAAATGAACAATTTTTCCAACACGGTTTTCAATTACTTTGATGAGCAATTAAAATGTTAATTAAAAAACAATCCAAAACTCAGCACTCAGAAGGTTATGAAATAATAAGCTCTCATACACTTGCTGCATTGGAAGCTCTAAAAAGGTCACAATGCAGCTGGAGCAGAGAGGTGTAGAAGAGAGGGACTGTATTATACTTGGGGTTGTTTGCTTATTTAAAGAGAAAAAGATACTTTAAATACATCTGGCAATGTGTTTTCTAAGTGCTGAGTTAGACCAAAGATTTATATAAACAGTAATTTGGCAGATAGTGGCTTCAGGCAGAAATCGTCGCTCACCTAGGACAGGAAAAGAAGCACCCGCCCTCTATTGTCACATCAAGAAGTTCAGAGTTTATCAGTCAAATTCTAAAATCATCATGAACTGTTTAAATAATTAGGAGATTTTTTTTTAAAATGGCTAAAATTTGGGCTTACTTCCTTTCAGCTATCAAGTTCACGTCTGCCATCAAGAGAATTAGAAACTTCCTTCTATTTCAACTTCCTGCTGTGATTCTCACACAACTGTAGAAATTTAGAACTTGGCATCTGAAGAAACCTAATTACAGTGTTTAAAAAAAGAATAAATTTTGAAAGCTAGTAGTACTGCCTCCTTCACTATGGAGCAGTTAAGACCTGTTCAGGAGGAGGAAGTGGCTCACCTGTTCCTCCAAAACTACTAACTGAGATCTTGTGCATTTACCAAGTCATGTTTTCTATCATATCTATAAATATTTTCTAGGAAAAAACAAACAAACAAACCAACCAACCAACCACAACAACAACACAGTAACTAAAACTGACCAACAAACCTCAAAGTTTTATTGGTTTTGGTTTTTTAATGCTGCCAAGTAGCATTTAATGCAAGGGAGGAAACCAACCTCCTTGTGACTGTGCACTAACTGTCACAGATGCAGCAATAAAGCGATTTTCCCTTAAATAGTCTCAATGACACAAAGTGCATTATCATTAAAATTAAAACAAAGCAGAAGGGTAACCTCAGCCTTCTAGCATCCTCAAAAAGTCACTGTGATTCATTAAGAGCAAACAAAAATGTTTCTTAGAAACACAGGTTCTTGCCATTGATTTAACAGCTGTCATGTTGTGTGATTGATATCTAATATTTGAGGTTAAAGATGGAGATCTTTTGCATTCTTGGAAACAACTGTTCTCCTATGAAACAGCATTAATTTGCTTTTCTATCCTATAAAATCATACTTATGGAACCACACAGAATAAACTGCCCGTGTCTTACACATCAGTTTATCTATCAGTATTTAAAAAAAAAAAAAAAAAAAGTAAAAAAAAAACTATCCGGGAGGCAAACAGCAGAAGGCGCAAGAAAAATATTTATACCCCAAAATAAACTCAGACCTTATCTCAGAAGTTAAGTTCTGGTTCTGAAACTGCATTGGATTGCATGGTTACACAGACCTAGATACAAAGCCAGAAAAATAATTTCATAAGTAGACTCACTGAAGGAAGCCATATATTAGATTGCAAAAGCAGTTTAATCTAACCCCACTGCCTAGAGCACATTAGTAAAAAAAAAAAAAAAAAACAACAAAAAAAAAAAAACCACAAACAAATTCTTCACCTTACTGACTGAAAACCAAAAACCATAATAAGTTATTACTGAAAGGTTTATTTTTTCCTATTAATAACATTAATCTACAAAATAATCTGAAAATTAAAATTTAAATCTTTGAATTACACCTTCCACTTCAGTATATTACTAATATTCTTTCTGATTAATAAATCTCCAGGGTTGTACGTGACAGCTATTAAGAGAATCTAGTAATGCTGCAGGAAAGAAATAAAACAATTCTCTTTATTAGAAACTGCCAGCTGAAATTTGATCTGCTAACTGTAATTAACATGAGTGGATTTTGGCCAAGACCTTGTGAAGATTAACACCTCAAATTATGATACAGATCAAATTAACATTTCAAAAAAACATTACTATAACCATATCATTAATTTTATTTGGATACATCTTCTGAATAAAAAAATCTACTTTCCAATTTTATTAAAAATATTTTACTAAACACTGAAATGTTCAAATGACTGTTATCAGCAAAAAGAAAGCATGGCTGCAATGATTTTTAGGGAGAAAAAAAGTCCCTAGGGTGTTAGCTTTCCCTTTATTTCATTATAAATCCCCTTAAGTCTGCTAATACAACTTTGTTTCTCCAGCATTATTTACATTTTTCTTGTGAATTTCCCAGCAGGTTCTGGCAGTTCCAGGTATTTTACTTAGTAGAGTGTCAGAGGATTCTCACATTTTTTCTATGCCACAAAATCCTTGTAATGCCACCTAAATAGTATTGTGGCACACGCTAGAAAGATCACATTTCTTAGCTGACAAAGTGGACATAGTCTTACTCTAATGCAAGAGAACCAAATATAAAAGATTATATTATTAGCATATTTAAGAAAAGTTGGTGGTTTCCCCAACTTTGATAAAGTGTGACGTCCTAATACTAGTGCCAATAAAGAGCACAGAAGAAAGCCACTGAAGGAACTGACCAATATCCACATTTTTAATATAAGTTTTCATTACATGTATTAAGGAATGAGGGCCCTGAAGATGAACAGGGGAGTGGAGCATCTCCTCTTCCCTATGAGGAAAGCCTTAGAGAAATGGGGTTGTTTGGCCTGGAGAAGAGAATTCTCAGAGGAGAACTTGGAGCACTTTCTGGTACCTAAAGGGGGCCCCATAGCAAGGCTGGAGAGGGTCTTTTTACAAGTGATAGGACAAGGAGGAACGGCTTTAAACTGAAAGACATTTAGATTAGATATTAGGAAGAAATTCTTTACTGTCAGGGTGGTGAGGCACTGGAACAGGTTTCCCAGAGAAGTTGTGGCTGCTCCATCCCTGGAAGTGTTCAAGTCAAGGTTGGATGCGCCTTTGAGCAACCGGGTCTAGTGAAAGGTTCCCTGCCCATGGCAGAGGGGTTGAAACTTGATGATGTTTAAGGGTCCTTCCAACCCAAACCATTCTTTTTCTATCACATTATTCAAGACAGCAATCCTTTGTGGCACTGGGGAAGAATACTGAATAAAAACTGATAGTACTAAGACTTGAACTGATTCAACTGCTACAGAAGCCAAATTTCATATAACTTAAGCTAAACAAGGAACTGTACCAATAGCTTTCGAAAGTTGAATACCTAAAAACCAGCAATGAACAGTTTTTGTTTCTATAGAGTCAAAAGCAGTTTCTGCCTAAATACAGTTATTTTGCTAACTACAGTTTATTTAGGTTTCCAGTAAATATAAAAACACTAAGCTATTTCTCTTAAGATCTACAGCTGGTTTAAGGGTGCTGCCAATGTATTCACCTTTTCTCTAGTTTTCTCTACCTTTTCTTTGTACTAACATGGAATTAGTCATCCCTTTCAATTATCATCACAAAACCATATAAAACTGTTAATATGTAGATTCTTGTGAAGTGCATTTCTCAACCTAGGCCCACATCTGAAACAGGACAAGAATAATTTGTGGAAGGGGAGAGGAACAATCACAACATAAATAAAAAGAGTAGTTATGGAACCCATAAATCCAACAGAACTGAAAGGTTTTCAAAACAGATTATAAAACAGCAGATATCAGAGAAGAGGAACAGACAGGGGTTTCTTCCTCTTTCAAAATGTTAAACTGAGTAACTCCTAGAGATGGGTTCAAATCGACTTTTCTGCAGTCTGCTACTAACATTTTTTTAGTTGCTTTGTGTTACAGTAAAGAAAGCATTTCTGATGTAGTTGCTATTTAATCTTGATTTTAGATACAGACCACAATTCATACTGCAAACCATATCTATATGGTCTATATGGCCGAAATTCAGAGGTCTGATGCTCAGGTTTGAAGCCTACAGTTGTCATGTGGATTACTGTTACACTATGTTCATTATGTACATTAATGTTATGTAATGTTTTGGTTCCTTGGTTTTTTTCCCCTACTATCAATATCCCAAAGATTCTACTGAGATACCCTGAACACAAAATGACAGTTTGGCTGGGGTTCTTTGAATAAAAAGGCAGAAGGAGAGGAGTCACAGCAGAGAAGTAAATGACCCACTTACCTCCAGAGAAGAGATGAGAAGAGGAAAAACTAGTTGGAGGTGGAAAAAAAAAGAAGGAAGCATGACAGTAGGGTTTCAGTAATTCACTTTTCCTGCCTCCTTTTTACTATGGAAAAATAAGTCTGGCAAATGAAATACAGGCATTTCTATCTGCTGGGGCAGATTTCCTTTCCTGCTCTATTTACTTCAGCTGATTGCTGTTCTCATTCAAAATTGCTTCGTTCCAGGAATACTTAGCTTGACTCCTTTCCTCCACGTGCCTTTTTAACTTGTGCTCCTTTGGTTTTCTCTTCTCCCCTCCCCAAGAAATTTCCTTTTCTTTCCTTCCTAACATTCTCCTCAATATAATTCTGTTTCATTTGCTGGTATTTCTATATTGGATTCTGAGAGCCAGACTGTAGTTTTACAGCCAAAATATTTCAGTTAACAGTATAAAAGACAGATGGCAGAATTTGCAGTGTTTTAGTAGTGATGGTCTTTTACTGACAGTTAGTACAAGGAGAAAACAAAAGGTTGCCGAAACTTTTTCCCACAAACTTTTGGAAGTATGTGGAAACACTGGGAAATCACGGAAAGTGTTTGGAAACTCCCTTGTTGAAAAACTCAAAGATGAAGACAGAGTACTCGAAATTGCACATTCATGAAAGGAGGCAACAGGTCTCCTTTAGGCCAGGGGGTAATACCTGCCTCCATTACAGCCATTGGCAGTAACTCCAGAACCCACTACTTCTTTTCTACAAGAGAATATCCTGGTAAAAAGTTGCTCTTTTTTTACAACTTGAAGGCCATTCCCACGTTTTCACTACTTTACTACCATTTCTGATTAAGTGGACAAAGAAGGGATATAAAATTTAGCTCTGTTTTGTAGGACATAAATAAAAAGATGCAATGATCAAGGGCAGAAAGATCTGAAAGTTAACCTTCTACCCAAAGTGTTTGCAGGAACTACAGCTTACAGAGGACAGCCTGACAAATTGTTTTTCTTACAGCTTCATCCTCCCAAATGCACCTTCTCTCAAGAGTTTGAAAGTATGAAGGCAGAAAAAAATGAGGATAAGAACCACATGGACATAAGATAAGAACCATAAGGAGAGTAGGTGGAAATATTAAAACGGGGACATTTATTTTATAATGTGTATTTCCCCACTGCATCTCTCAGATTCACCCATCTTTTCACTATAGTATTTCTGTGCAGTCACCCACCTAATTTATTGTTGTGTTTTTCAGTGCATAAATGAACCCTCCAGTCTGCAAATGGAGAACACAATTGTACGAGAAAATGCAAGCTGACCCATGATTTAATGTGAATCTGCACATAAATATGAAACTTTGCTGCTGCTACTGCCTCTTTTGGAGCTTCCCAAGCTTTAAAAAGAAAAAACATAAAATTAAAAAAAAAAAAATCAATCTTTTCCTAATTTGGGATGGGTCGGTAATTTTCACTGAGCCTGACACAATTACTTATAAACTGCATGTAGTGGGGTTTGAACCTTTTGCATTGCAATGAGCTTCTGCCACCTATCTCAGACTCCTTGCTACAGAGACATTGGAAGTCACACCACAGCAGTTCCAGTGAAAACAGACAAAAAAAAATTTAAAGAGCATACTGAAAGAATAAAGGAAAGGATTAGCACTGAGTTTTCTGTTTGATCCAGCAGTCTTCTTCCCTCCTACTTCCCAGGACTAAGCAGCCTGCAACCATCAAGCCAAAGATGTGAGAGGGTTCACAGTTCCTTTTGTGAGTAAGCACATGGCTCCAGGTCTAACAGGGGGAAGGAGCTCTCTCACTCTGTATTTTCGTAGAAAAGTGGAAGCTCACTTCCCAGCTAATCCCAGATTCACAGTTACAACATGGAACACCTCAAGAGCAGTAGCAGCAAATCCCGTCACATTGCCTGCATATGTGTTGGGGTTTTAGGAGTTCTCCTTTTGTTTTTCTTCTTCTCTTAAAGAACTTTCCCCATAAGCGTTGCTACGAGACAATAATGCCTGGATACTTAAGAGAGACAAAAAGACCTGGCCACAGGGGGAGGGGTCCAGCTGGCTACCCTCTTTTACCTGGGGTTTTCTCGTGTATGCCAGAAATGCTGTGAGATCTAGACTGGGGAAAAGGGGTTGGGTGGAGCCCCTAGGGCTCTTGTGCTCTCGGCGTTCGGAGGGGAGGGAGGCTGCCGTCGCTGTAGGGAGAATTCATCGCCACTGCGGGGTTCTGCCTTCTGCTGCCTTCCTCCTACCGTGAGTGGGGGCTCTGCTTGCTGGAGCACCCGTTGCACTGGGACCCTAACTTGACACCTTACTTCACTAAAAGAGGAACCTTTTCACCATCTGCTCGGGTGCCTCAGAGAAAACCCCGGGATCCCGAGCCCGCCTTTCCCTGCCCGGCCCCTGCTGTTCCTTTACCACTGCTGGGAGCCTTCCCCACACTGTAGACCCGCACTCCCTGCCTGCCAGATGCCCCAGGGCTCCCGCTGCAGCTCCGGAGTTTGATACATGTCGCCTACCACTTTTGTGTGTTCGTCCCTGCTGTTGCAGCCTGCTGCTCCCGAGGGTCCGGCCGGGCACCGGGATCGCTGCCCCGGGGGTTTGTGAGGCGAGCCTCTGGCCCGCCATTGCCGCGTCCTCCCCGAGCTCGCCCCACAGCGCCCCCTGCAGGCGGGGGAACCATCGCAGCCGCCCCGCTCCCCGGGAGCCGCCAGCGCCCCCGCCGGCCGTGAGCGGCGCTGCACCCACGGGGAAAGCGCCCGCGGCCGAGGGTTCCTGGTCCTGCTTGTTGTTACTGCCACAGTTATCGCTGTTTGTTTGCCTTGTCAGGTATATATATATTAGTAAAGAACTGTTATTCTTTATTCCTCATACCTTTGCCTGAAAGCCCTTGAATTTCAAAATTATAATAATTCGGAGGAAAGGGGGTTACATTTTCCATTCCAAGGGACGCTCCTGTCTTCCTCAGCAGACACCTGTCTTTCAAACCAAGACAATATGGTTTCCTCTCCACAAGCCAATGGTCTGTACAACTCCCCAGAGAATGTCACTACGCACAAACTCATCTTGTTATCAGAAATATTCTCTCTAAATTAGACCTATTTTAATTTTAACAATAGCCTTCTGCTATTCGATCACATTTGCCAGTTTCAATTAACATCTGAAAATCTTTTCTATTCACATTCCAGAGCTTTAAAATGGCTTAATGTCCCATTAGCTTTTGCACACATAAATTTAACATTAAAAAAAAAAAAAAATTAAATTGCTGGGATGCTAGAAAGGAGACAAAAGTGCAAGACTGCTTCAAATGCAAATGAAATCTCACTAAGACATTCACCTTTAACACTGCTATCTATCAAAATAATAGGAATATGGATGAAAGATGCAGATCAAAGCAACCTTTCAAAATTGTCGATTAACAGGGCTACTGCAGGACATCATTTTGTATGCTTCTTTGGGCTGTCTGTAAATTATGTATAGTTACTACTTGCATAGTGGTAATTTTATTTAGATCCCATTTCCCTACTTTGCCTCTGAATGTCATGGGGTTTTGTTTCTTTAATTTTTTGTTCAATTACTGATTTTTTCTCAAAAGGCATCTGATGATGCAGTACTGATCTCTTAGTTCCTATCTTTCCTCCACAACAACGAAGGAATCATTTATCATTTTGCCTTTAACATAATGTCTCTCAAATTATCAGAAAGCTCTTACATTTTAAGTTAGTTTTCCAGGAGGTCTACAGAAGTGGTTCTCTCTGTTATACACCTTAGTGCCAGCAGAAGAAAAAAAAAATTTCTTCCCATTTCTAAATACAACAGATATTCTCCCAAATCTTGCATTTATCATATTCCAGATAAAGTAAATTATCTGGAATAAAAAAAAAAATTACAGATTTAGTAAACAAGGAACCAGTAAGTCTAACCCTCATTTTCTTAACAAATTGATAGTAAATGATAGCATCAGGGAAAAGAAAACATAAGACAGGGAAGGTAGAAGAAAAGCTCAAACACAGCATTTTATATAGATATTCTTGGTATGATTTAGGAGCACTGCAGGAACTAGTGCAAATCCACTAGACTTAAAATACAAACTCAGATGTTAAAGTAAATCTTCATACTCCAAAACATGAGTTCTTGTCACTGTGTAGGACTCCCTTGGCAGAAGGGCTGCCCTGCACACACTTCTCCCAATCATAACTCCTTGCCTCCTCAGGAGTGATTTTCTCTGCTACTTATCTGCCACTGTAGAACTGTGCACCTCCAGGTCTTTGACATTTGCATTTAAACTGGATCACTTAAAGAATTTTATGTTAATAAAAATAAGTGAAAAATGCTAGAAATCAGAATAAAAGTTAGCTCTATATCACCATTCTCAAAATCAAAAATTCATCAAACACTAAAATTTTTCAGTCATCTATTATAAAATAATAACACATTATGTACAGACCAGCCATACCCCAAGCAGTGAATAGCAAATAACTGAAGCAAATAAATTGCTCATTTTCAATGGTTCATTTCATGCCATTAGTTGTTGAAAATCGTTTGCTAAAAATAGCAGATATTTATGAATGACTATGACAGTCACAGAAATAGGGAGGTATTAAAAGGTAAGTAGAAGAAGCAACTGCATTTGTAATTAATAGCACCGATAATTAATACTTTACCTTGTCTCATCTGTCATGCATTTTATTCCAAGTGACCAGACTTGCTGAGTCTGAAATTATCTGAAATTATGATTTCATGCCTTACAGTACAAAATGAAAACAGATCAGGAAACAGGGCATGCAGAAGGTTCTAGTGTTTTCAACCATCTCATATGAAAGGTGTGCAGAGATGACAGATGGGTCTCAGTCCTGTTGTTATTCATGTTACACTTGACTTCTTCATTCCTTTGTTCACATACGAAGTACAGCTAAAGAAAAGTGTTGTTGCTCTATACCTGATGTTATTGCTACATTTTCTTAATGCCTATTAGCAAACCAGCTGCATACTGGATCAAAAAACTCCTTCTGGAAAAGCAGAAGTTTTTTCGGTCAGTACTCTTCAGTTTCTAAACAAGCAGATCTCAGCAGATACCTGATGAAACTTCTGACCTTCCCTCCTGTCCTGCTTTCAAAGTGCTGAGCACTTCAAAGGATTTTTTCTCTTAGTGTGATGGAGATACCAAAAGCAGGATGCTAAAATCAATGAAAAAAAATGAGAAAATAGGGACTAAAAATAGGTTTTTTAGCCATCTGCAGGGCCACAAACTAGAATAAAACACTTCTAGATCTGAGGCAAAATTTGATGAGTAGAACATAGTAATTTTTTAGACATGGCCATTTGTTAGAAAAGTCCCCAAATCCAAGTTACTAAATGCTATTGTGTGTTACTGTAAAGTGCTAAAGAATAGACAAAGCACATATACTAAAGAGAAACTAATTTTCTCAAGGAGTATAGGAAAAAAAAGTCAGATAATATTTTATTTTACTGTACCATAAGAGAAAACTTTAAGATTTGTTGTATTGTTTCATCCCAAATGGTCCATCTGAGTTCAGGCAGTAGCCAAAAGTTGGTGTCATCATAATGCAAGTCATGACCAATCATATATCATATCTCCCAACCTCTAGGCATTCATTTCTACATGTGAAGATATTAAAGATTAAATTGATATGGGGATAAAAATACCCAAGATAAGGGTAAACCTTGGATTTATAGAATGACCCTAGTTATCTGTTTTCTAATAATTTTTTCAGTTAGTTTTTTTTCTATTTCTTTTGATTTGCTACCAGATACTGAATTGATACCTTTATGGACTTTTTGCTGTAAACCCTCACATATCTTTCTTCTGACTACTAAAACTCATCTCAGCTTTCATCATTTCATATATAACATCAAAATTTACATTTTTCATGTGGAAAATTTAACCTTTACCTACACCAAATTTCATTTGCCACTTCACTATGCAGCTACTGAGTTGTGTGATCCTCCTTCAGTTCTTCGATTTAATTTCAGTATTTCCATTTACAGCCATCAATAAGCTTTCTTAATCTACCAGTTGCACATTGTTCCCTATGCTAGCTAGCGCTTGTCCCAGCACAAATATCTTTCAGCTCCGCTGGTGATTTAGGGAGCTGATCATTTGTTCCTTCCCTGTGTTTCCCATGTTTAAATCACTGATTCACTCATTCAAGGACTTCCCTTCTTATTTTCCTGCTCTTTGCTTTGTACAGAGGGATTCATTTTACAAAAGTTATGCTGACCTTTCCTCCATGTATTTATCCACAAGGCCTTTTGATTTTTGTACAGATTTTAGCAATTTACCATGTACAGTTCTCCAAATCTTCCTGAAGCCCTCTTTAGAACTTCTATTTTGCACCTTGCAGCCTTGAAGTATCTGGGCAGCAGGAAGCAAGAGGACACATACTACATTTATTGGTCACATGTAGTGCAGCTTTACTAATTCATCCTCACTTTCCTTCTGAATTATTTCCTGGTCCTGGCCTATTCATCTCATCTCTTGGTTGCATAGCCTCTACTGCTGACAATGTTTAGTCTCTGAAATGACATTGATCCGGTGTAAGACTTCAAAAACTGTCATTAATGTGGGCAAACCAAGCAAGGAAACATTGCCTGTCCTCTGTAACCCCATTTTTAGATTGCTTTATCGTAAGCATTTTAAATGATCACATCATGCCCTGAAATACGAACAAAAGCTTCTCCACAGAGAGAGTATCAGTAATTGGTGTTTCTCTTTTCAGATTCACATGCCAAAAGTTCTTCAATTATGTTTTGTACAGACTATACAGTTGCTAATGAAGCCAGAAAGATCCAGAAGGACACTCACTCTCAGCAAATTTTTATGGACAGGACAAAAAAAAAGAAAACCAGAAAACCACCACTAACAAAATCAATCTTATTCATCTGTACTTCTTCCATAGTATTTTTAATTACTTATTTTAATATTCAGTATAATAATTTAGTTTTCATGTTCTTTAGTTTTAACATTTCATATATTTTCATATGTGTGATTCAGTCTTAGCTATGCATTGTTCAGAACTGGAAAAAAACACCAACCTAATAAAAGAGAGGCCTCAGACACCCAAGATAATGTTTCATTGGTCTGGATAGCTGTGGTAAATCTGTTTTGATCTATGGGAAATTCAGGCACAGAATATAAAACTGATCTTCTGGAATTCAAATTCCTTTGAGGTGGATGCAAAAGGGTGTTTTAACATGCACCGAACAGCCTGCTATGAAGGACTGATAAAAATTCAGATTCATAATTATACCCATTTCTTTATAGACCACCTTTCCAGAGCTGAAATAGAACAGACCTTACTGAAAAAAAAGCTAAGCTGAATCATCAGCAGAACTAGCAAAACAGCTTTGCAGATATGAAAAGCCAAGAATTTACATGGACAAAATCACTCACAGTGAGGCAGTTTCCTGTTACTACTCCAATGCCCTCAGGTCTGTTGGATGTCAGCTGCTTAATCCACCTTTCTTCTCACCTCTTTCCCCTCCTGATTTTCTATTGTATCTTGAAATTCAAAGTACAGCATGGAATAAATGTAATCTTACACATTACACAATCTTACCCTGTCCCTTCCATGTAAAAGAACACATTTTGGCAAATATTAGTAGACCTTCCAGTATTCCACTCCTACTCAGTGGTAGAATAAATACTTCACATTAATCCTTAATATAATAGAAGCTGTTTGAATGGTTTATGGCCTTGGAGCCAGGACATATATTTCACATTGAAAATAAAATGCTGACCCAAGAGAGAAGACTACAGATTTCACATTGTGGGAAAGGAGGAAATCAAGGAAAAGAAAGGGACATAATTTAACAAGCTAGATGACTAAATCTGTCCCTAAAATAGCTCTACTGAAAGCAAAGGGGCTATTTCCAGCAAGGATGAATTCATGCCAGAAATATCAGTTATTGGATTGCATTAGCAAACAGAGTTTTACAGCAGCGAAAATTCCTTGGATCCATAGCAGTGAGCAGAAATGAAGTAAATGTCTTTCAAGGCCACTGCCTCAGCCTTCTCTGATGAACTTGGGGTATATTATGCCTACAGTGTTTGTGCTGGAGTCACTCCCATCATCTGTCCGGGTAAACAAAGCAAGGGAAAGGACAAAGCGTATCATAAAGAACTTAAGTGATAGAATTAGGAGAGACATGGGAAAAAAATTAATAACTCCTAGCTAGACAATCCAAGATACAGAAGATCAGTTAAAAACTCAGGTAAACACATTGCCCTTCTCCCCAATTACACCAAGATGTGGTGAGAAACAGACGAGGTGCCACATTCAAGGAATAAAAAAGAAAGTGTTCCAAAAAAATCACAGAAGTTCAGTATTATTCAATTTTTTATGAATGTTATGTAACTCCTTACTGCAATGTCCCAGTAAGCCCAACAGTAATTGTATCAACTGTATGAATATATGAAGTTCAACTACGTAGTAAGAATGTATCTCCAATAAATCCCCTAGTAAAACTACATTGAAAAGTATGATTTATCATTACCATTTTTAAGGATCTAAAAACACTTGCTGCACAGAAAAAAGATGAATACATGCTCTAAACTGACAACCTTGAAAGCATATAGACATTAAACAGCGATTAGAGGGAAATAAAATCTCAAAGAAATAATTAACATACAGGAATGGTAACTCAATAGCCACCAAATCATACATAAAGTCAAATTAGAGTAAGACTTCATTATTTTGGAAATCAGCTCTTCAAATAAGAACCAGACATCAAAATAGATAACTACTCTTTGATACAAATCTAAAAACTCTCAAATTAAAGAGATCTTTTGTCACTAAAAGATAAACCCCTAAAAGACAGAAGATAACTGTTTCTAATAACACTATTAGTTAGAAGCAGCAGGCAGTACGAAGTCCTAAGTAGCACTGAAAGTATTGTACTTTTATTTAGTATTGAAAGTTATGTCCTTTTTGACTGCGCCACATAGAAATACTTTAAAAACAAAACAATTATCATTTTGAATATTTGCTGTTTCCTAGGCCTTCACTGATATCCGTGGCCTTATGCTGCATAATCTGTGCATAATTTGTAAACCCAATGTGAGATATACTACCAGTATACATATACAATATAAACATAACAGCTACTCACTGGAATGACAAAATGCAGGTATTGAGCATAAAAGTGGCTTTACATACAATTCAGTGCACAACTATCATTCTCCAGTGCATTCCACTTTTTTTTGCTCCATAATTGTTGTAATAGATACTTGTAAATCCATGCATCTTGCTACAACTCTCTGTTTTGCTTTTACTAAAACCTCTGGAAAGTATCTCTAAGAACTCTCTGATGTTAAATTGGGTCAACTCCACTACATTCACACAAGTTAACACTTGTAAATGAGAAAACAAAGGCACACAATGCCTTTTAAATTTAGACAACACTTTAGTGCCCTTTAGGCGTCTTACAGGCTAGCGCACAGAAATGCAGCTGTATGGTTTTATTTAAAAATCAGCTTTCCCATTGTACACTTGCACACCTTACATCATGCTGCAGTAGTCTGCTCCTTTGAACCTGGCCGGGTTGCATGTTCTGACCCAATGAACTGCTCAAGGACAGGGCTGAGGACGAACTCATGAAAGGAACTGGACTGTACCCTCCCAGATCAGTCTTCTCACCAAACTTCAGCCACATTTCATACGGGCAGGCCCAGCTAATCATTCTCTTGCGCGTATTTATTGTAAGCAGACAACTTAATGTGGGTCTCCACCAAGTATGGGATCTAGGGAGGGCTTTCAGCTCCTACAGCATGGTGGGGTGTCCTGGCCACAGGGAATCAGGACATGGATGCAGTGTGGTACCCAACAGCATTAAGCATTACTGGGTTCAGCCACTTAGACCACTGGGTAGTTGAAGGGACTCTGATATAGGAGGAAGAGCAAAATGAACCCTTGTAGCTAGTACTCCAAGCACATTGTAGGACTTTACCCTAGAAAAGCAGGCTGCTTATTTAGTGTCTAAACCAGAGTAATAAGCCAACACTAATGCTTGTTACTAATTAGACTTTTAAAGAGCTCACTGGGAATTTGTAGCTAAAAATTACTGTGCCAAACTTTAAAGAACCAGCCATATTTTAACTGCTTGACTGTGGCTGAAGCAGACAGAAATAGTCTTAAAATGTGGCATAATTATTCAGCTGTGTTACTAGCTAGTAGTCAATGTTAATTATGCATTAAAAGCTAAGAATGTTATTTATGACTGTCCAGGGTAACATTTATTTATAATGTGTACTCAGGCTTTTTGACAGAAGGCTGTCTTATATGTGCTCCATTAATCAGGAGCAGGAAAGAAGTTCCCAGATTTCATTTTATATACGTGGCACTCATCTCTTCCTGTATGGCAAATGTAAGCAGCCACTCAAACTCATTTTTGGATTTAAAATATAATCAACAACCAATTAAAAGAGCAAGTTGACATGTAAATCTGCTATGCAACTGACACCAACTTTAAACACTCCTAAGAAAAGAGTATGTATGAAATATCTCCAACACCTTCCCCCTCACTGAGTTTCACAGAAAGTTACATGATGCTCCGCAATGAATTCAATGCAGCAATCAGTCAACACATCTTCTCACAAGGTGATTTCACAAAAGACAGGGCTTTAACAAACCAAAACAGTTGAGTTTGATTTTTTTTTTAAACGAAGAATTATTCCAGATCACCGTGAGCCATAGCTAACCAATAGCTAAAATTCTTTTTCCTGGATTTAGGAAACCCCCTTGAATGTAAACCACATAGGTTTTGCTACAATGAA
The DNA here is from genome assembly GCA_013397775.1 of Eulacestoma nigropectus. Lineage (NCBI taxonomy): Eukaryota > Metazoa > Chordata > Aves > Passeriformes > Eulacestoma > Eulacestoma nigropectus. The sequence goes on along the minus strand of VZTE01002607.1, from coordinate 1,046,854 downwards.
AACCTGCTAAGACCTGCTTTCCATCCCACACTAACACAGTAACAGATAGCAGTACCAATTAAGTAGCACAAATTCTATATGATGCTTGCTCTTGTGAACTAAGGTCAGAAGGAAGAATAATGGCTTAACATGTGGCAAAGTCTATTGGCTACTTTTGAAATTAGATTTAACACAATGGCGTTCCAGGGAGCTCTTTGGGAGAGACAGCAGAGAAGGGGAGAACCTAAACATTGCAAAGACTAACAGATGTGAACATTTGAGAGCAAATAGGTTCTATGCCATATTCAAGGGCATGGCATCAAAATTATTAACTCATAGTAACCCGGAAGCAAAAAAGTTTGGGCAGGAAGTATGAAGGCTGGAGTTATATAAAATACAGTTGTAAATTGGCCAGATTGTACTCACTACTAAATTTCTATACATCCTTTCAAGACCAGATAGCTTATAAATAATTTAGAATAAATGCAAATTAACTAAAAATAGATCTTTATACTTGTTCTGCACAGGAAAGGAACAGGTTTAAATCAGAATTCAAATGGTTTCAGATTTATGCAGGCCACTACTTTTGAACTCAGGAAATCAAATAAACAGACTTTCAAAAGATAACAACAAACCTCCGTTTCTTTTTGTTTTCCCATAAATGCACCCAATGTAGAATTGAGAAAAAGACTCTTGATTTTCAACCAATTCTCAGTTACAAGTGTTCCTGGTCATTTCTCCATTATTCAATCATGCTTATCTTTGTCTACTACTACAGGACACATACACAGGAAGGAATAACTACTGCTATTTGTAAAGTTCCTGATACAAAATCAGTAGAGAAAGGGGTAGCACATCCCTCCCTCCCTCTTCTCCAACAGAGAACTCTACACTTTAACGTTCTTAAAATCCGTTAATCTTAATGCCTCTACCTCTGGATACCTTCCACTGTCAGGATGGGTTAATGACCTGTCAAAGAGCAATGAACTCCACTGTTCTAGTGCTCCAGACTTTACTGAAAGAATACCCAGATTTGAGGTTGCTAAAGTTATTCTGAAAGGATAGGAAAAAGTTTATACTCTATCCTTTTTATTTTTTTCCTTATGTTGCTGTTTTCATGATTAATATAGCCCTTGCCTCTATCTTATTTGAAACCTTCTTAGCAACCCTCTCTAACCTCTATTTTTTTTTTTTTTGTGGACAGGCAAAGTGACTGTGATGGGACAGCTGAGATAGCATTCTCCTATTTTCTCATGCCAACATATAAATTGTAAGGACTCAAACTGAGCAGCTTGCAATACAGAAGGAAATATATTATTGCATCAAACTCTATCATGAAGTAAGCAGATTAGGAACACTGGAAAATAAGCCAACTTGAAATTCTTGCTGGCTATTTCATTTCCCACAGGATTTTAGAGGCAGTTCATATGAAGCTGCCATCCTTGCAGTCTCCAAAACCTATCCCTGTAATAATTTTCTTCTCGTGAAGATTAGCAAGTTCTTACTAATAATAATTTAAACCTCCCTGAAGAATCACAGCCTCTCATCTATCACACCCCAGCCTGCATTTACTGCATGTATGCCCTCTTTTTCATGTTTAAATGAAATACTCCTTTACTCCATGCACAACTTCACAGGAAAGATTTCAGTGCCATTTGCATACTACAAAAAGGGAGTGATACCATCTCCAAATGAGATATTGTGAACTTACGAAAAGTAAGGATGTAAAGAATTTGAATCTGAATATGAGATGATATGATAACGCAACCTGCATACCCAGTTAAGAACTTGCCTTTGAATAGGGGCTGCAAATGAAATACTCATTAGGTATGGCTGGAACTTTGAATGGTCAGCCTCATAAGCCAAACTCACTGGTGTTTAAAAGAGAAGTCACTAAAATGTCAATAGAAATGTGCTATCCAACATGTGTGATGCCCCTAACCGAGATGAGTAACTGTCAGTACCACACACATCACTGACATCAGATAATGTATGAATAGAAAGCCATTCAAAAAGCCTTCCAAACGTTATTTTTTAAAAGCAGGCTTCCAAACCCAAAGCATCTACCATGGGGGCCTGAATTCTTTTTCCACTTTGCAAGATGTAAAAGATGCAAAGCATTAAGATTAAAATACTTGTGCACTTGGATTGTGTCTCCCCACTCTTTTGGATGGCAAATGTGGTCAAAAGGCACACAACATTACTCCACCACTAGCCCTAGGAAAATTTTATGGTAGCAATAATATACAAATCACTGCATTAATATGACCACAGATTTAGCAAGTTACAACTGTCCTTCACCAGACATTCAAATTCTAATTCACAAACATCGGTAGATTTAATTTTACCCCTTGGCTAATCCTCCTGCTCACATTTTCAAAGTGGACACAGCTGTTCTGACCTATATTTCCAGAGGTCTCCTTGAATTTTTCCAAGGCTGGACATCATTAAAAATCTTTTGGTCCAACAAATAGGACAGCAAACATACACAAGTGTAGGACAAATGACATCTTTGCATCAAAGCAGTGGTGAAACATACCAATTGTGCATCACCTAGAATAAACCCATTATGGTTTGAGAGATGCTCAAAAATTATGTACTTAACAAATATTTTCAGAGAAACTAAACATTCGGCATTTCTGAAAGCCAAGTTCATTTAACACAGTGGTCCCTGGACATGCTCCCTGCTATCCCAGCACTTCAGCTCTCTGTCCTGGTCTTTTCTGTCAAAAGCCACAGAACCTCCCTTCCCAAGTGATACAGGATAAGCAATATGGGCCCATAAGAAAAAAAGAAAGGGCCCTAACTCTGTCTGTACAATCACTGGTTTCATTTTCCTGTATTCTATGTGTGTCCTTATACCACCTGTGTAACTAATAGCTATCATAGCTTTCTAGCCTTTTGTTCATGATGGAGGAAGCCCCCCACATCTGTAAGCCCTGTATTTGTCTGCAGATATCCTGTTCTCCACTCTCTCCAGAGCCTATTTATTTTTATCCTTAGCCATCACAGTACTGCTGATCCCACTAACATCCCTTTTTCCCAAAACAGGAATGACCTTTACCCCCAAAATGCAAGCAGATACATCAGTTTCTCAGTTCATCAGTTTCTCAGATACATCAGTTTCTCTGCTGCACTTTTCACTTCCCTTTTTCATTCCCCACCACACAATCTTCAGCCTGTTCATTTCTGAATCATCACAGTCTTCATCTTTGTTTTGCCATTAACTGACTCCCAGTCCCTAATAGGGGTCCCTGTAGTTTCCTTTTCCCTTCGCTACCATTCTGGTCTGTTAAGTATCAGAACAGCAGAGTCTGTATTCCCTATGGCAGATTCATCACTGTTCTGAAAGGCTTTCTGAGCACAATGCCAGTCCTCTCTTCCCTAATTCTTATTATTAGCTGTCAGGAAACTAAAACATACAGTTGTCAAACGAAAGTTTTAGAGAATAAGCAGAAACAATTAATGGGAATGTTGTAATGGTCACCGAGAACTGCTGAACTCCAAATGCAAGCAAACACTAAGGTGATTTAGCAGATAACTGCTATGGTGACAGTAATTTCTCTCCTATTTTCTCTGACTTAATTTTCTGGGTTTGTAGTTATTTAAAGTTTTGGATGTGAGGAAACATGAAATTTTTAGTTTTCTGACATGAGAAAATATATTCCATGGTAAAAAGAATACGAAAATATCTGATAATCCTCTAAAAATCATTCTAAATATCAATGCTCAAGAAACTAAACAGAGGAAGAGTGGGTAAGGTAACTTTCTATGAAAGAGACAAAGGTTTCTTTTACAATTATCTCCAAAGGACATGATGAAAATGAACATCAGGATGCTGAAGTAACCTGCAAAGGTTCTCAAGGGTTAAAAAGAGGTTGTGGCAGGGAGGCCATAGGTTGATTGAAACTCCGTTGACCTAACCACTAATATCACCTTTACCCTAACCCTAACCTCATCACCAGGGGTGGTCCAACTCAGAAAAATGTAGGAGCAGCAAGGTTGGAGCCTTGCTGAGGTTGTCTCGACGTGCCTTTTCCAGCCCCAGTGTTCCTGGAGCTGTAGGCTCTTTGATTCTCTCAACCCTAACCCTAACCACAAACAACGTTTACAATACAAACAAGTCACGCAGAAACAAAGGGAAAAGCTACAGTCCACTGACAAAAGATGTATCTCCTCTTCCTTCACAGAAGGAAAGCAACTGTTACCAAGCACATTCTCTTGTAAAGAAAAGTTAGTCAAGAGAGCAGCAAGGGGACTAGGGTTAACAGCAGAACAACACAGTTTATAGCACAGGGCTTATACCAGCAGTTTTTCCTGTTGTAACTCAGAAATACATTAACCAACTGTATTTTAATGTTAAGTAGACAAGCTTCATAGAGCTGGCTTGCTAAATGTTCTCTCCCAATGTCTCACCATCAGCTGTCTCCATTTGTTAACATATTAAACTTGTTCAAAATTATTTAATTAACAGTAAGACAGAAATAAAATTATTTTTCATCTAATGCATGACTCTTCAAATCCTATTTTAACAGAGTAGCCTTCTTATTCATATTAGGATTCTATTCCTCATTTCAACATATTGCTTCTCTATAACACTCAAACTCTGAACTTGCAAAATGCTGATTTCAATGAGCAGAAGCTTTCCAGACCCTATCCCAGACCTCTTAAGCCCTAGATCCTGGAGTGACAGACACCATTTCCACCAAATCTGTCCTAGAAAACTCCCACATTCTAGTCCTGGCCTTGAAACTTTGTGAATTATGACAAAGGGATACCCCCTTTGTCATATATATGGGGATTTATAATATATGAGGATTTGTTTTGCTCAATTACACCCTTTAAATTCAGGCAAACTGATGAACTTAGCAAGGCAGGGCCAAAAAATTAAAAACTCATTTGAATTAAATTTCTAAGGTGAGAGAAGAGTGTATTGGGACACTCAGCTAGTCCCATCCTTAATTTTTTTCCTTCAGAATTTCAGTTCTTATCTAAACATTATTATTTCTGTACAACAGGATATTTTGTATTCTCCAAAGTCCTTCTGAAGGTCTTTCTAAATGAGGAGTTTTATGTTGGTTTTTTTTAAGCACAAAGTTGGCCATTACCTCTTGATCAGTTTTCTAAAAGTAATGCACAGATTAAATGAACTTCAGAAACATAAAAAGCAAGAACAGGCTGATTCTTTTATTATAACAATGGTGCTTATAATTCTAACAGGAGCAGCCTTTTCCCTAAACACAGCCATTACCATATTAATGACAGGCTAGGTAGGACACAAAGGATTGTGCTTTGTCCTGCCTAGGGAATTACCTGACAATCCAGTCATTAATTCCTGCTAACTACCATGTTATTGAGGATTACTGCTGCACGAATCTTTTGTCATAAAGCATATGGCAGTTAGACATAACACTACACTTTTGCTATGATGAGGTGTTTATATAATGACACTAACAGCACCTTGCTTTTACCAATCCTTGCACAGGGAAAGAACACAGACGCCGTGGTATATGATGCCATTGGCATCTCCTCACACCCATGCTGACTTTTTCATTCCATTCACGTGCATATGTTCATCACCTCAGGACAGCAACAAACTTCTGCCAACACATGTAAGTAGTTATGCTTAGGTATCTGAGAAAACAAGTGGAAATCTATTATTATGATGATGATTCTTATTTAAAATAAGCTAAGTTGTTTACAGAGGAAGAACGAAAATGTTTAGGAATATTTCAGGACTCAATGTGAGTCAAAAATAGAAAAATAATTTTTCCAAGGGCACAAAATAAATAGCAGAGATTGAAATTCACACACCACCTTCACAGCAGCTTTTCTGTCCTTGACCTTTGCTATTTAACATTAAAAATGTTAAGCACAGGCACTGTTTCTAGAGAAAGACACATTACAAGAGCAATCAAAAGTACTTATAGGTCTTTTGTGACAGGACAGGATACTGAGCCACAGCTTTCATCAAACTGCCTGGGTCAAAGAATCCAATAATTTTGGATGTTCAAAAGAAGCTGTAATATGGAATTTTCTATGCTGTCTCCTCCCACACCTCTAAAAGGACTAATGAGAGTTTTGGGGTTGGTTGTTTTATAAAAAACTTACTGAGAAAAGGAGGGGAAAAAAGACAACCTATAGTGTCTTGCATCAAAGTCTGACTTGCAACAACAAAGAAACTGAAGTGCTGAAAATTCTTCAGAAAATAATGACAAAAGAGAGTTTATTCTGAAGATCAATCCCTGAATGTAACCCAAATAAACAACATGAAAACAACAGGCCATATACTACAGACAAAATACAATCCAAATCAGCTAGGCTGTGCAAGACATCGAGCTTTCCATGAGAGTTAAAAAAGCAGTACATTCCTTCTGGGAGCACAGCTAAGCAGTCAGAGAGCTCGTGTATTTTGGCCAGCAAATAGATAGGTGCTGACAGGGAAGCCAGATGGCATCCACCTAGTCCAAGTGGCTGGCTGCCTCTTGGCTGGCCACCTCATGGTGCTTCTATCCCTACAGCAGATACGCTGGCCTGCAGGTTAGTTGTAAGATTCTGTCTTGAAGCCTTGCTTCATTTAGTGAGATGGGAATGGCAGACAGCATGTCAAAAGAAAAAGAAGAAAATGGAAGTCTGGAGAGACACAATTTGATACAGGGAACAAGGTAAGAAGAATGAAGAGGGGGATGAGATACAGGAGAAAGATAAAGCCTGTCACCTAGATCGGCTGGAGTACTTAGCAGCTCACCTCGGCATTTGAGATGGAAGCTTTGACGACAGAGGCTATATTGACATTACAGCTCTTAATGGCTCTACCAACTGCATTTAGAGTTTGACACTTGACAAGGAAACAGGTAATTCTCTCTCCTGTCCATTCCCTGAAACTGCCAGAACTAAAGCTGTCATTCCTAAGCAGTCAGTAAAACAAAACCTCTTTAAAAGATTTTCTAGTATCAGATCAGGACACAAATTCTTTTTTTTTTTTTTTTTTTTTTTTTTTTTTTTTTTTTTTTTTGTTTTTTTTTTTTTTTTTTTTTTTTTTTTTTTTTTTTTTCAGTTCACAGTTGTAGTTTTTTTCCGGTTCTCAGTGGGGAATCAAACGACTAGATAATCTTGGAGACTAACTTAAGGACCTGTGATTAGTACACAACGTACTCTGGTGGCTTGCAAAAGAAGCGTGATAAATAGACACTGGGTAGGAAAATCTCATGTCTGCTACTTCACCTCTCTAAGATCACAAGCAGCTGTAGCCATGGCATTCTTGTTTTGAACAGGATGATGATTAATTCCTTAAAATATTATTCGCTTTCATTTTTAGGATTAGTGATATTAGGTATTACTTCTTACTTTTAAAAAGCTACACCACTTACCAATATCCAGTAAAAGCTAAGTGGTAGCACTGCTTGGTGGTCTCCCATGAGGGTAGGCCAACAGAGATCACCTCACCACCACCACCACTTGAGCTAATAATACACACCTGTGGTGGACCATATTCTGTAAGGACCACCAGCCCTACTGCCTCTGAAAGAAGTTTGCTGGTTTAACTCAGATCGTTCAACACTATACACCAGGAGCCCATCAAAAAACTGTTCTGTCAACTCAGCTGAGAAACTACTGAGCAACCGCTAGAGAAAACACAACTACACTGAGAAATAACACTGGCATTTGCTTCCTTGAGTGACAATGACAAGAAAGAGCAAAGCAAGATCAAGAACATAGTTCTTCCTTTCTTCCCTCAAGTGGTAATGTCAGGCAGTTTTGGAGTTCAAATTTAGCTAAACTCACACAGATCTATACAGAGTACCCTGACAATGGTGAGTTTGAAAATGCCACTTCCTGCCTGACCTCAGCAGGCTTGTATTTGTCCTGGAGTCTGGATATCTTTACTTTTCTACTTGCTGAGGAGACAGAGCCTGTGTTTCAACTGATTTTCATGTGGAAAACCGTGAACCAAGAGTACATTAAAATTTCTCTTCGTTACAGCTCCTTTCCCAAACCAGTTATTTCATACTGCCGGGGTTTTTCTCTTTCAATTGAAGAGACCAGGAGTTTCACAGTACTGTGGAGGGACAGTTGGGAAGTTGAGCAGAAAGTACCACAGAGTGGATAAGCGATCTGGACATCTTGGCCTTAATGGGCCAGAAGCCTTGGAAACAGCAAACAAGAATTCGAAGGAGACAGCAGAAGGAATGTTATGTGTTACACTGTGTCTTGTTTAAAAGAAATCATGCAAGATGGTAATTAAGCAATGTTGCTAGGAAATATGAAAAGTGCAGTTTTAACCAAGGTAGTGGAAAGTTTGGCCCGAAAGCTGTTAGAGTATATAAGCCATGCTGTAAAAACAATAAATCGGCTTATGCTTGCACCAAGAAGAGTCCCGTCTCTCAACCGCCGTCACAGTACTTTTAGCATTTTACCCATCTCAGTTCATATAGTGAATATTGACTCAATGGTGGTCTTGCACTTCACTGTTCTAAGTTTCTGAAGTAATGCTTTTCATCACAGCTGATGAGGACCTGCAAAGTTCTCCCACTCAGGATTTGCCCCAGTACTATGCACTCTGTGACTCAGTTTATTGGCTTCACATCTGAGTTGTTCTGGTTTAACCATACAGGTCAGGTTCCCAAATGAAGTATCTTCCACTGACCTGGTGTAGCACCTCTAATATTCTTGTCTGTTGCTATGATAACTCTATAAATGCACAGTTTAATACTCAGGCTTACTTTTTTCCTTAAAGCAAGCCTATTAAAAATTCTTTACCTTCTTATGCTGTGCACACAAAACAAAAACATAGCTTCTGTTACATATCTGATCAAGATTTAATCACTTGAACAGTAATGGAAAAAAAAACAGAAAATATTTCCACAATATTAAAATTTACCTGTGAACGCTCATCTGAAACACTCTGATTCTGTTAAAAGTTTGTCTTTGTACTAAACTGCTCTCAAACCCTTTCTCTCTGGCAAAGCTGCTGTGACTCCAGTTTCATTAAAGCCAAACCCTATATGGTTGTAGGAGGTGTCAGGATGGGATAAAAAAAAGGAGTGAAGTACTTTAGTGGCATATGTGACAACCACTTCAAAGCCATAAATCCCACTAAAGTACCTCAGAGAATAATGATCAGTCAAGACTTTAATCATCGGCAAAAGCGAGTTGAGAGAATAAGGAGGGCCCTAAGGGTAATAGCTGTAAAATGAAAGTGTCCACCGAGCGCATTTTTTTCATTACAGACAATTGAGCCATTTCTCAACCTTGTTTATCTTTAGCTTTTCCTGTTATACCAGAGGGAGAATAAGGGATATTATACCCAGCTTCTTCCAGTGAAGTAGAAAGAAAAATGCCAGAAAGGCTTTAAGACAAACAATGCTACTTCCACAGATCTGGTTATGCACCCTTTTTGGGGGCGGGCTTTCAGGCTGAGTTCCAAACCTTGGTCCCTTGAACATCCAGCATCTGGCTGAAATCCAGATTGTGTACTTGGCCCAGGATGCACAGCATACTTTGGGTATCCTAGCATGAATTTCTGAGTACTGAGACACATAATCCCATTATTCACATTATCCTCAACAATCTTATTGTCCCCTGAGCCTTCATCTGATCCTTCATGCAGTCTTCTGGCTTAAATTCACCCAGTCCCAGAAGACCTGGGAGATGTGACAGACATGTAAAGTTCTGTAATATGGATCAGTTTTGCCCCAGCTTTGAAAATCTTATCACTCTTTTCTTAGTACTAGGTAGAGCTAAAAAGTTGAAAAAGATAATTTGGAGATTTACTTTTCACTGGAGCCTGAAATTCTACCTGAAACAACTGAGCTGCATTTGGTTTCCTCTTTTTCCTGACAGTTTTTGCATCATAAATACCCTTGAATTTTTTTCTCTAAGTTATGCAAAAGTCAAACAGCTAACATTACAATATCTACATCTTTAGCAAAAGGATCAGAACCAAAAATACAAGCAGAGTTTTTATAAACCAAGAGATTAAAATTTTCATTTAACTTGCTTGACTATTAGCTTGTATTTTTAAGTTGAATTAATGTCTAGAAGACCAATTCAACACAATTAAATTAGCTTAAACTCTGTCCATTTATTGATTACAAATACAAAAGATGAAAACTGATCAATGATCTGGAAGTATTTATTACCAACATTTCACAGAATCTCAGAATATTCTGAGTTGGAAGGGACCCACAAGGATCATTTTTATGTTATAGTTTAATAGCAGCTGAAAAGATCAGTACACAGTATACAGTCTATGGTTACACTGTAGTTGTATTTCTGGGATGTTTTTAAATCCCATTTACTTATCTTAGAGATAAAGAAATACAAAGCATGAAACAAAATTACATTATTATATCTGCCTAATATTCTTACTCAATAAAAAAATACCTTATAAACGCTTTCCAGATGAATACAGAACTTCTTTTTGTGTTTTAAGTAAATTGCAAAGCCAAAGGCCAGTATAAGTTTAAGCTACTCTTCTGAGAGAAGAACTCAAACACAACGAGTGACTGAAACATTCCTAAAGAGGTAAGATTAAAACAGATACCTAATTAGGCATCTCTTGTTAATGTAAAATAGCCTAGGAATAGCTATAATTTTTCTGTCATCTTGGTGTACTAGTGCCATATGAGGTTGTTGGAAAGCGCACACTTACATCAGATTCCAGGTTAAGCTAATTTTCCACACTTCTGTGAGTTAGGACACAAAAGGAGTTGGTACTCAATCTATAAGGAATTTCAATCATTGTAGAAACTACTGTCTGACCATCTATCAAACTTCACCAGAACAACCCAGTTCTGACTTGGAAAAATGTGGAATCTATTATTGTAACTTCCATTTCACCCCAAAAGAATCAAAGAAAAAATTGGTGCTTTTTTTCCTCTAAGGAATCATATTCTGATCTTGCAGGTACCTCATAATATGAACTATGTCACTTCCATCCATAAGGAAAGGCTAAGGTAAATTTCTTCTACATTCTGAATTTCTTAAGGACATAAGTCCACCTTAGTTTGTGGGGAAAAAAACCCCACAAACAAAAGAGTAGCTACTAGTAATGAACCAAAAAGCCAGTTGGAAAATGGAAGCAAACTGGTATAATTTCAACATTTTATTTTTATTTTCTTTCCCCCATATTTCAGGGGTTTTTAAGTGTAAATTTATTTAAGCTACAGAATATAAGATCATGCCTTTTAAAAAGTATGAAATGAGAATAGGATACTTGCATAACAAACCATTTCATTATTTTTTTTCAGTAAAATAAATATTGATTGAAAAACTCTTAAGAGCTGATTATAGTCCTATGTCTTTAAAAATATTGTTTGCAATACTAGAAAATGTTCATTTACTGTTATAACACACAGTTTTGGAGCAATGAAGGGTCTCAGTGGAGTTATAAACTTCTCAGCATCACTGAAAAATACGACAGGAAGCAGAAAAAAACAAACCAAAATATTAATACAGTTGTTTTTTAACCACAACTTTCTAGTCCATCAACAACGGGTCACTGTGGGAAGCTCCTCCTTCTCCTACCACCCTAGTTGCATATCCCTATTATGAATGACCCTGCAAAGCTTTCCATTTCTTCAGGTGTGCAAAGTGATCAGTTTACAAGATTGCAACCTATTAGGACATAGAAAATCATGTGGTGGAAACCTCATCTGCCGCAGAATGTGAGTGAGTTGCTGAAAAAGAAGCAAGGGAGCTCTAGGGCTCTTTTAAATTATAAACCAGCAATACTTGGTAAAAATGGCAGATCACAAGCCCTCTACCATTTAACATCCCATGATTGCCAAAATTAGCCACTGGGCAATCATCTTGCCCAAAGAGAACCCTTTTCAGATTTAGAAGATCCAAAGAGTTACATCTTCCAAGAAGAGAGAAAAATCAGCAATTTTTTTTAAATCCTCAGTTGTCTCAGGTTCTCCACTTCCTTTTGCTCTCTTCCCTTACAAAACACACAGAAAACTCAATTCTCTTACAGAATATCAGGTAAACTGCAACAGAAGTGTAAGAGCTTTCAAAGTAATTTAGATGTAGGAAATAATTTGGAAAGGCCTTGAGAAATGTTTTTTCAGGTGTGAAGATCTCAGCAAGAGAAACATTTCGCAACCACCCTAGTTTTGACATGTGATAGAAATCTTCAGGGATCACCCCTCTCAGATCATATTCTGCCATCTAGCAAGGCATCAGATATATCTAGGTCACATACAACACTCCATCCATCCCCCCATACACCTCGGCTGACCCGGCAACTGTAAATATTTTATCAGAGAGCTTTAAGTCCCGGCCTATTTCTTCAGGATATTTAGAACATTAAATAATCATTTGGCAGTAAACAACTTATAATAAACATTTTTTTTCCCCTCACTCTAGCACTGTTGGCTGTTGCAGGTCAGAATATTGGATCTTCTTCCTGTCTCTGGGCCAAATAGAGGATTTCCTAATTTTAAAAGGTCTGTTTCCTCCCTGCTACTAAGCAAGCTATCAAAAGTTATTGACAAATTCCACTGGCTACCAAATATTCTCTTAGCAGCATTAATTTGCTTTTTTTCACTCACAATAGGTTTATCTTTGATTTCAACGATTCAATTCCTGACAAAGCATTCAGCGCGAAGTACCTACAACCGCTGGTCCATCAGGTTGCTCAGCTGGCCACAGGTCCCACGAGAGAGCTCAGCCTAGAGCAGTGCACTTGCAGCACATCATTCCCTTTTATGTGCTAGTCAGGGAAGCTGCAGGTAACCCTGACATGGCAGAACCACACAGGGAAAAAATACTGTAAAATAGAGTGTGGAGGGGAAGAGCGCAAATCCAAACTTTCTCCTCTAGCAATTAGTCACAGAAAGAGCAAATCAAATACCTCAGGTGTATGTATTCTCAAGATATTTGGAATATGATTTTTAGCCAGTGATCCTTGTGGGTGTGAGAATTTGCCTTTACAAGAGCAGGAAAAACACTCAGCTAAGAGAACTCAATGGAAACATTAAAGATTCACCCCATTCACACAGCAGATGGAGGATTTCCTATAAATGATGAAGTGACCTTCAGATTATTCATATTATTATTCATATATAAATTGCAACAGAAAATTTTCTTCCAAGATGTGGACACATAATGGCTATTTAAGGAACAGTACAAAATTCCTATGCAACTATTTACATATCCAACGTATTCCCTTGTGTCTCAGCTGATGGGTACACATTAAACCAAGAAGATGAATTTCTTTCTGTAGTGCAACGTACCTATCCAACATTCAAGATAACAACATCCACAAGTCATTCCCTTGAAAAAAACCAAACTGGAGTATAAGAAAAAACTCATCATTATGACTGATGTTTTATTCCTTATTTCTTGTTTATTTTTTCTTTTCTTTCTCTCCTCATGTCCAAAGAAAGTACCAGATGCAAATGACGTAGCAAATTATGATCACAAACCTGCTGCATAAAGAGAAGTTTTAAGAAAGAGGTTTTTTTCTCCCTTCATAAGCTAGGTGATATTTTAGGCAAGACGAAAACATCCATAAGGTTGTGTGCAAAATAAAGGAGTAAAGCATGTTGCTGCTGTAACGAGAGGGTCACATCACTGTCTTGTAGCAAGAAGAGACTGAAATGCTTGTCTTCATCTACTGTTTCATCATATAGGCGGCTAATAAGAAACTCAAGGGGCAGTCATAACAAGCAGCACCCTAGGTAGAGCCTGTCTATCACCTGAACAGGCATGAAAGCAGGCAGAATGTCCCTTTCTGATGCCCCAGATTTCTTTTGCCTGCAGGGCAAAGCTGAGAGAAAACTGAGAAATTTCAGTGTTGTGATACTCACAGAATAGAGATGAGCTCAGAAACAGACCTTTAGTTTCTATAACTGTTCCCTTAACTTGAAGCACAATATAACATAGAACCACCAAGAAATAGAAAATTTTCTGGCCACATGGCTATATAACTGAGTTTTTAAATAAAGGGAACCTGAACCTTAAACAAAAAAGAAAGAGAAATTCATTGTAGTGTTGAAGGCTGGCAAGAAGCCCCTCTTTGCCCCCCTTAAGGTGCCCTCCTCTCTCACCACAAGGTTGCCAGTGAAGGCTGTGGAAACTTTGAAACTACAGATGAGGTTCACATTAGGGCTGAAAAATGCTGCCTATACTTCCTCACAGCCTGGAATAGCTTCCTACAGGGAACTTAATTATCTGGGTGGCTGCTATGGCAATGCTTCCCTAGCACACAAACATCCATAGAAGAAGAAATTATTAGAGGCTGAGAAATATTTAGTCAGTGAGTCTTTGATTGTACTACTAGTTTATAAACAAAACGGACAAATGAAAGGCAGGTTCACTTCTTTTTATAAAATCAGATACAGATGCACAGCATTATTATAGCATATGTTTCAGTCCTAGCATCTGTATTCCAGAGGTTCTCCTATACTCCTAAAGATGGCCTGTTTTGAAATAAAACAAATTACCCCCTCAAAGAAAAAATAATATGATGTCACATTATTCACTAGATTACAAGTAGTCCAGATAGAACTGGCCTTCCTTGGTGATGCAAGGGAAACAAGATTAAATAAAAAAGAACCTGTTAAAGGAAGAAAATCCTTGATCAACCTTGATATCAGTTGGCAGATATGAATACAGTTTTCACTGCTATCAGGATGAATGGGGTGGGAGGGAGAGAAGGATATTTGGATTTTTTTGTGCATTTATGGGTTTTGTTGGGGTTTTTGGTGGGAGGGTTGGGTGTTTATGTTGTTGTTTTGGTTTCTTTTAATTCCACTGCTGTTACTCAGAGAGATTGACAGTCTAATAAGATCTGCCTACAACTGGATTCTAAGTTTACATTACACAGCATGTGTTCTGTCATTATTACACTGTATGATGGGATAATGGTCTTAATACACAGTGCCAGAGGCAGAAGAGGCTTCTAAAAATCGCTTAGGAATCAACACTGCAGAAAATAATCTGATTTTTTTTTTTTACTATTACTACTTACAAAAATACAAATTCAAAATTATTATTATACAATGAGAGAAGCTATAACCAGCAGCATCCTGATCCAGGAACATCTGGAAATGAGTCAGAGCAACAAGATGCTGCTTCAAAAATACAGCATATCAGTCCATTAAGAAAGCACTAAATTTAAGGGAAATAAAAAATATGAGTCAATGCTCATATCCATTATCTAGAGGTGGTGACATAATACTCCTCAGGTCTCAGAGTGAAGCCATGTTCACTTATGATGATAAAACTGTGTGAAATAAACTCCAACACAAAGACTAGAATGAGTGAAACCAGGACTCAAAGGATAAACAAAAAAAGTACCTGAAGTTGGGAGAAAAAAAAAAGACTCGCTTTTAGGAAGGTAATTTGTTCTAACAGGGCCAAACTTTTGGAATACATGAGACACTAATAAAAAATTGTATTATATTAAATATCTGATTTCTGCTAATGAAAAAAATAGCATTGAAAAGGGAGGGAATATGGAAGGTATTTCTACAAAATTATTTCTCTTCAATTCTCTAACCAAATGTCATACTCAGCACCACAGAATTAAATTATTAAATATACCACACCTGTTCTAAGTATTGGTCACCTAAAAGAAAAGAATGTATTTGTTCATTCAAAAAGTATATTGATGTCAGAGCTGTGACATGATTGTAGCCTTAAGTAAGACCAACAATTACTAGGCATTGATATGCCTAGGAACAGGAGAAGTCTAGCTCTCTACACTCTAGCACCCCAAATTCTAAATGAGGGGGCAAGTACAGGAGAAGGGGCCACTGAAAGCATTCAGGTTTGGAGGTGCTCTTCCTGTAGCTCTCCCCCTCTCCAGGGCTCTCATGAACCCTTTCAGAGACAGAATATTAGGCCACATTGACCATTGCTCTTCTGGCCCAGAGGGCATTTGTTGTGATTCTCCCATAACTGGCTTTTACTTTGTTTTTAGGCAGTTGCAGGAGAGCCTCCCAGACACAAGAATAAGAGAATAGGTGACTTATAGAAAACGTGTCTGGTTTCTGTGATACAACGCAGCTTGTCTTGTCTGTTGGCTTTGAGCTAACAAGGTGCCTTCTGTAGCTACTGTATTTCCCTCATGCACTTCCACATCAGAAACATTGGTGCTTACAGAAGCGGGAGGAAAGAAATAATTCCTCTAACCTTCCTCAGGTGTGCTGTAAATTTAATTTCAACTGCCTACCCACTCAACCTGCTTGAAAACCTAATGCAACTGGAAACCACTCAGTCACTGAGGAAGATGAGGACACTAACCTCTCTACAGAGCATCATCATAAAGTCTAGTGTAAGATTCATATCAAATTCCAGTCAAGTCTTCCTACTGTTCAACCAGAGTGAGTTTTCGATGCTGCATTGGATAGTGCTTTTCATAATTTTCTTAGCTTGATGTCATTAAACAAATCTGCTTCATTTGAATAGCTTACTCTCAAGAAAACATAAAGTTGACTAGCAAAATTACACTATTTGGTTTCATATTGGGCTCTGCCAGTAAGAACATTCTTTGCTATTCCCTTTTCCAAAATACTCACTGTTAGAAAACCTCAGACAGCAGCTCTCATTTAATTTATAATATCCGGCTTGATCCTAGACATTATATTGTTTAAAGGGCATATACTGGAAATTACATGAAATTTATTATGGCTGACTGTAATCAAGTTAAATGTTTTGATAAAACCAAAGATGTCATCATTGTTCTGCACCAGATGCGGCATTGCATCTTCCTCCCTCTAATATCAGAATAATAAAAAGAACTAATCATTCAGGAGAAAATACATCCAAAACTTCTGAAAAGGAAGCAATAGTTATAAATGTTGTTGTGAAGATGGAAATATTTAGCGTCTGTTGGCTCTGGAATTTAGATCCCTTCAAAACAAGCAAGCATGTTGAGGCGTGTAATGCATTTAATACTACATAGAAGTGGTACGTGCAAGGTGTGATGAATTACTGTGAATTAATGTTGCAGTTTTCAAGGTAAGACCTAACTATATCAGGAATGTATCACAGAATGAAAAATGCAACACTGCTGTAACCCGCCTTAATAATGTTTTGCCTGCTTGCCTGAGCTATCTACCTTTTGCTTTCCATAGGTAGTAAAGCAAAAAAGGAAGGTTTAAAATTTTCATTAGAAAAAGCACGTTAAAAAGTAGCTATATGGGGCTCAGTTCATTTTTCTTGTAAGACTGAAAGGTTAAGCTTACAAGGACTTCAAATTTATCTAATACAAAAAAACCCTACAACTTCAGCCAAGCATTCAATAAAAACCAATATGAGTACACTGATGCATGCCAGTGAATTACTAATCACTGAGAACTCGGTATATGTGGTCCAAAGCTTTTGGATTTAGAACATTAAACAACTGAACAGTTTCCCACAGTTTATTGAAGTAACACACACAAGCTCTTCTTGTCTAAGAAAGGGTGGGTAGTGCAGGGATAGCATAGTACTAAGCTTCTGGAAAGAGATAATGCACATTATGTTACCATCTTCCTTTCCTTAGATCCTGTTAGCTTCAGGGCTCCCTGAATCGCTAATTCCTGTTAATAGTCAGTCTGCTGTCACTGTACTGGTACTGTCACTGTCACTGGTACTGCCATCAAATCCACCAGTTTTACTTCAACATAATATTGTGTTCTCACACTCAGTGCTATTGATCTGCACAACCTGGAGCAGAAACCAGTTCTGCCCTGCTCAAGTAGCACATGGTAGAGTTGGGTTAAGATTTCCACAACCTCACAGTTGACAAACGCAGTTTTTGGAGATTTCAACTGAAGTGCAGTGTAAACTCTCAAACAAATATTCATTTCTGAAAATACTTGAAAATAAAAATACACAAAATTTTGGGGGAATGGAAATGAGAGACTGCACAACAGCAGAATTCAACTGAATTTGCCAATACAGAAACAAATTCCGTGATTCCCGTGTACTACTACTCTTCTAATAAAAAAATAAACCAGGAAAATTCCAAGTGCAGTAGAACTCTCTGCCAGCAGATATGAGCAAATAATGTTAATTACAAACAAGGCCTCACTCTAATTCAAAAACATTGGACCCAAGGTTCATATTCCATACATTTATTTCCAGCTAGGTATTCTGCTGAACGAGTTTATCCCTGAAAACATTTGCCAAGATTATGTTTGAACTCTTTTAATTAAAGTTTGTAAAGTGCTCTATGATCTATTAGCAGAGTCATGCTACAGCAGTAAAGCATTATGTCAGGTCTACAAAAATAGGAACTTACACATTCATCAACAGAATGAGGTTTCTCTCACTGATTTCAATAGGCTTTGAATAAGATCTCATTTTGCTTAGAAACCACATAAATAAACACTACTCCACCCTATATCTACCTCTAACTTAATTACAATACCAGCTGAGGAATCTCTCCTTTTGTACATGGATTTAAAGATCTCTGTTGTTTTCATATGCAAGTCAAAGATCGCCTTCAAAGTATTAAGACTTCATCCAAGCTTAAGACTCTTTCTGTTATCTTAGCAGAGATAATTGGTTTTCTTACTTCCTTTTACAGAAAGAATTCAGTAAGATAATGAATTCCCAAGGAATGCCCCTGCCAAAGTTAGAATTATTGAAAAATAATTGGAGAGATGGCTTATTTTTCTGAAACACGATGTTGTAATTTAGAGTTCAGTGGGCCTTTCTAAATGCATACAGAAAATGTGACATGGCCTAAACTGACAGCATCAAAGGCTAATAGAAAGAGCTACTAGTCTAAAAAAGAGCATGCAATTACACTCCAAAGATAGGTAGACTCCATTCTCTGGAATTACAGGTCTCAGCTACTACTAGATTGGTAAGTACTGAAGAAGCCATGTGCTGGAACTGATCCTCCCACTGTCCATTTGGATTTGAACCTCATAGTATTTGAAGAGCATAGCCTGCGCTTAGGGAATAAGGAGGGTCATTGTTTCTTTCCTTGCTTCTTAGGAGGCAAGGAGCCTTTCAAATAGCTGTGTTTATACCTGCTGGACAGAATCATCACAAAAATCTGTACTTTTACCCCGAATTTCTGCCTCATACAGGACTTCCTTAACCTCCTATTTCAAACCTAATGCCTTTGTTGCTCAGTCCTCATTATCATTATTCCCTGTCCATTCTGCCAATCTCTCTGTGACTGCATGCAAAATTTTCATTTTCTTCTCATATTCTTCCTAGTAATTTCTCCTCCAATTTAACATTTTACTAACACTACCTCTGCACTGTATTTAATAGCACCTCATTTCTGCACTTCATTTGCTTATCTCCACATTTAATATAGGACTAAATATATAATAAACCATCTTCATGGCTATAAAACCCATCCTTTGAAATAGTTTCTCAACAATGAGGCAAAAAAAAAATAAACTGGCAAATACTTTATATAAGAAAGAAGAGAGGGACTGACTACAAAACAGAGCTACAATACAGCTAGCTTTAAAAGTCTAAGAATGTTTAGATATTTTTAAGCTACTTCCACTAATTCAACATGAAATTTTGACAAACGTGAAAGGTACACAGTATTTTATAAACACACTACTACCTGTCCCCTATGTACGCTAAAATTGTGTTCTCTCTTCCATTCCTGAATATATGTAAAACATACATTCATCTACAGGATTTAACTTTTCCAACTTCAACTATTTTGTGATTCTGTGAAATGTTATTATTTAAAAGTTACTTATAAAAGCCATATTTTACACAGTAAGCAATATTAAAAATAGATGTGATTTGCCTTCATACCAAATGATTTAACACCCTCCCCCCCACCCCCCCAATGTTTCATGGAATCATAGAATATCCTGAGTTGGAAGGGACTCATTAGGATCATCAAGTCCAGCTCCTCGCTCTGCACAGGACACCCCAAGAGTGTCACCATGTGCCTGAGACCATTGTCCAAACACTCCTTGGACTCTGTCAGGCTTGGTGCTGGGACCACTTCCCTGAGGGGTCTGTTCCAGTGCCTGACCACCCTCTGGATAAAACCCCTTTTCCTGATGCTCATCCTAAACCTCCCCTGATTTGGCTTCATGCCCTTTCCTCGAGTCCTGTCACTGGTCACCCCAGAGAAGAGATCAGTGTCTACCACTCTGCTTCCCCTCACAGGAAGTTGTAACTGCTATGAGGTTTCCCTTCAGTCTCCTCTTCTCCAGGCTGAACAGACCAAGTGACCTCAGCCACTCCTCATACAGCTTCTCTAATAGCTTTACGGCTTTTTTATATTGTGGCACCCAAAACTGCCCCAGCACTGGAGGTGAGGCTGCCCCAGTGCAGAGCAGAGCGGGACAATCCCCTCCCTTGCCCGGCTGGTGATGCTGTGCCTGATGCACCCCAGGACAGGGCTGCCCCTCCCGGCTGCCAGGGCCCTGCTGACTCATGTTCAACTTCGCATAGCCCAGGACCCCCAGGTCCCTTTCCACATCACTGCTTTCCAGCATCTCATTCCCTAGTCTACACACGCAACCACATCTGAACTTAAATCAATTTGTTCATTTGTTTTATGCTCTTAAGCAGTCACTAGGGAGATTTGAAAACATATGAGGTTTAGTTCTCAGTAGGCAAGGTCCTTTTTCAAAAGGGTTTACCTTCTTATAATTGGACATTTTATTATAAGACTCAATACAGAATATTACCTTAAAATGCAAATCCTACTCTCTGGGAACTGAGATCACGTTTATACACCTGGATTAGAGAGTAATGGTATTCTGTGTGTGGGAGAGGTGGGAATTTTTAAAAAATACAAGGTAATTCTTCACTGAAAATTAAACAGAGTAAATTACTCTTTTAATTGGAAATTGCACAAATAGAAAATTGCAGGGTGGTGGCATTTTTTTTTGTTTCCTGGGCTTCAGAGATATGCTCATATCTGTCTTTACCCAGATAAAACCATTACTATGTAGCCTATAGCATTAAACAGACAAAATTGTTTCACCAACAGCACTAGATTAGTATGTTACTTTTTTGTGATGACCAAGTTGCTAAAGTGAGAAGACCTGTTCCAGAAAAGCAAGGTAAACCCAATATATTTCAGAAACAGGGAATTATAACAAAGTTTCGTTTCTCCACCTGTGTACACACAATTTCTAATCTTCCACTGAAATTCCAATCAAGATTTCAAATCCTTTTGTACAACCTTCAGCAACTGCATAATTTATTATAAACATCAAAGACCGTTCCTATTAAACACTCAAAGGAAAAGTACAAAGGCTTCAACATTTTTTTTAGTATCTTTCAAAGTATTTTCCCCATGAAGAAACCATAATTATATATTCATTTATCCATTTAATGATCCAAAATGATTTTTCACTTGGTATGTGTAGTACCCATAAACAGATGTCCACAGAAAACCCTCAAGTTAAAAGTATAACCTAATAGGCAGACCAAAATACACAGTTCTTCAGATAATGCTGAATTGGGATACAGGAGGTCATCTGCGTGCCCTTAAGCAGCCATTTGTACATATTAATGTGAGAATTAACACATTCTTTTTAATAGGTAAATTACATTGAGAACATAGTTTAGTAGGCTCCTTTAAACCGACATTTCATTGTCAAAAAACTGATAAAGTGTTATACATTTTTGAAACACCTCTGGCAAGTGGCATAAAAACAATGACTCCATTCATAATCTTTAATAAAGGTGTAACATTACAGGACTACAGAATAGTCATTCAAAAAAATGAATTTCTGTCAGGTCCAAAAATAAAAATATGCTTTCATTTTTTCATAATTACAACCATTTACATGTTTTCAGGGGAACAGTATGGCCTTACCTTACAGAATAAGACCAGGAAAATTGAGAAAAGTTAATTTCTATGAAAAAAGGAAGGACCTTCTCAAAATCATAACCAGTTTGTCCTGAAATCTCGAATGTCTGTTGTGATTACCGTCTCATTTATCTTCCAGATCAGACAAGAAAAGCAAAATACACAATAACATCACAGAAGTATATTGCATTCTTCAAAGATCTTGTTCACATTCTGACAAAGAGTTGTGGTTACCACTTTAATTCAATGAAAAGTGCCATGGTATCCACTCTGAACTACCTTAGCATTTACCCAGTTTTCAAAGATCAGATTCCTCTGAAGGTGGAAGCTAAGTATCAAGTGATGATCGACAGATTTACCATTCAATTTTTTGATCTGTACATTTTTTTCCAGAACACAAGTGATTAGGAATGCACTGAAGTATTGACTGCTTTGTTAAATCTTTCAGATTCAGTCTTTTTCAGCATTATTGATCCAAGGCTGAGAATAGTACACAGACCTTGGCAACATGGCCAAAAATAGGGACTAAAGGCTACTGAGCACAAGATGAACAGCTACTGCCTGAACTGCTTCTAGTGGTGAATTGATACAAGGTTTCACCATGAGGATAACTGATGTCTCCAAGTGCTTCTGAAAATAGTACTATTTCCATTTTTCTAAAGTTTACAGTACACACATGGAAGCTCTGCCTTTCCAGAGGAATACACATACTAGTCAGTATGGAACAGATAACAGCTGGTGTATGTGCTACCAAGTGCAAGAAATACTGAAGCAAAAATATGAAGCATAACTACTAAACTCTCATTCTTTACATTTTTAATGGATGCAAGAATTCTGAAGACAGCAAAACAATAACTGCTAACAATATATTTGTAACATGCTAATCAACTACAGATGTACACAGAAAGGGAAAAGCAGTCCTCTCTGTTATCTCTTGAGGGCTACCAAGGGAACACAAAATGTAAATATCCAATTCTAACAGATGCCAGACCTCATGAATATATCAATTTTCATCCCTGGACAGATATTTTTAACAGCCCAGCGGGAGTGTATGCATTTCAATAAATATCCATGTTCCAAAACTAAGAACATTTCTTATTTGTAAGAGGACCACTACATTAGAAAGATTATTACAAGAAAATACTCATGGGAGAAGTCAAGCTTTCCTTTGTAATTAAACTTTATTTGAAACTGAAACAAAAGACTTCCTAAAAGAGAGGCTTCTAAAGCTCTCAGAACAGTTTTCACTCCTAACAGTCATGCAAGATTTAGCAAGCATTTATAATATTTGACTTTGTTCAAAAGCAGAGAACTATCTTGGTTCTTCCTTTCCAGAAAAAAAAAAAAAAGTCAATGTAATAAGACAAAAAAAAGCAAAACTACTCTCCATATTAGAAATGGTGTTCGCTTTTCCTCTCGCTCATGTGAGCTACCATACTACCATCTTTCCTCTATTCAGCTGTCCACAACGAAGTTCTTAAAGAAAAGATAAAAATTCTTCTTTGTGCATTATCAATGAGGTTGATAGCAAAAAAACAGTGATACAATACATCAAATTTCTCTTTGTTCTATACAGCGGTTTTCATGAACCTGTTCTCAAAAGATAATGTTTTTTAGAATACTTTCTATAAACTAATAATTGTTTGTATGCAACATGCAAATTCAAAAAAATTTTAAACGGTTCTAACATTCCAAATTATTTTTCCTAAATTTATCACAACTCCCTCTGAACTTGTTTTGGAGGGGTGAAAAGTATTTCTAGAATTTTTTTTTTTTTCCCTACTGTTTCCAGCCTACAAATATTTAAGAATTTGTTACAAAGCAAGACTTAAGAATTCTTTTCATGGATGGAGTAACTTGCTGCTCAAGGGAAAACTGACAGAGGAAGAACAATCAAATGAAACAGATGAAAAGAAAGCTCTGACCCAGTGGGAAAAAGGTAGAGAAGATCTTTTTCAAACTTATGGAGAAAATCCAAAAAAGTAAAGAGATTAATCTATAGGAGAGAAAGCAAGCACAATTTCAGTCTCAGTACTTGAACTTGAGCCAGCTGTGATAGACAGTAAAATGCCAAAAGACAGCAAAAAGAAAGCACTTGCTATAGCTACCATTTCACTTCTGAAGACCTCATCAGGGAATCAGAAGCGTTTTAAATGAGAAATGATTGGAAGGAGAAAGATTTGTGGATCTCACTGCCTGTTGTAATATCATGACCTAGTTAAGAAGAAATATGAAAAATGTGATACCAAGGACTTCTGTTCTAATCTCCTGTTAAGGTCTAGCCAAAGTGAAAGAACTTTTTTTTATTCCCACTATAAAGTCAGCAGGAAAAAAGTTTTCTAAGAAACAATGGAAAAGCAGTGAGAGACAAAATAATTTCTCATTAGCAGATGAAAACTCGATTAAACAAAATTAACAATACAAAGCAAGACAATTATTCATATATTAAAATTCTCAAAGAGAAAATGCTTAAACCCAAATATTTTGTGTTCAAACAGACTCAACATCAGCACAAAACTTGGAACACAAATGTCAATTGTGAAATTATATTTCAAGATGGTGTATGAATAATGGTCTGGAGACCTACCTGGATAGGTAATAAGGATTAGATTCAGTTTGGTCATGATATGAACAGAAAAAAAAAAAAAAAAAAAAAAGGGAAAAAAATCATCTGACACATAGTGCGATATTGCAAGTCCTTTCTGGATTCATCTGTCACCTTTGAAAATTTCACCCTAAATCTCCTGTTCCCTGCTAAGTGAGAATTCATTAATTCTATCTGAGCAATATGTACATGCCCAGAAGTATCCCACAGGTACACACATGAGAAATCATAGGCTAGATATATCCAGCTGCCATCCCAAAGAAAGCTCTCCAAGAACCACACAGATATCCAAATTTCAACTTTATATACTCAATTGGAAATTTGAAATTTAGCAACTTAAGTAAGATACGGCAGGCAGGCAAAGAGTAATAAACAAAGGTAATTTCTACTACCACTGCCACAACAACAAGTGAAAGGAAAACCTTCAAAGTCAAAAATTAGAAAAAAATATTCACTGAATTTTAAATTTAGATAGGGAATTCAAACACTTAGAATTTCCTTTCATGTGGCAAATATTGACCATACAGAATCTAGAAGAGTTCCTACAGGAGCCAAGACCTAATTTACATCCTTTAAAAGCTGTAAGATACTAAAGTTAAAGAGCAAAACTTTCCTTATAAGTCACCATCTACTCCCACATGGGAAACACGATTACTGTAAGCAAGAACATTATATTACCAGTTTCCAGTGCAATTTAAAGTAAGTGTAAGAATTCCACAAGAAGAAAAATTACCTCACACAGGAAAAATATTTTGAACTTCATGAAATGAACTTCACTGCAAAAAGGGACAGTGTGCAATCCAAAGAGAGACTAGTGAGGACTTTGAGATTTGACTTGAAATTGCTTGCAGCTGAAATAAATGCACAAGCTTGTTAGGAGACAAACTTTTTTCAGCACCTGAAGAAACAATGGAGAATACAAAATGAAGAAAGGAAGAATAAAGATTTTAAAGATATACTAAAACCTTTCTTTTCTTATTGTACTCTCTCCTTCCATCCATACACAAAAAGAACTAACCATTTCAGCAGAAGAAAGTAAAGCAAAACAAAATTTTCCATCACAGATTGCAGAAACACTCAAAAATTGGCAGTTTCAGTGAATCTTCTTTACTGCTTCTCTAGCTGCAAAATGGAGGGGCAAAAGGGAAGAAACTGCTCTGAAAACAATGGCAAACTTTTATTCTGATGGAGGAATATAGACAAAAATACATCCTCTCGAACCTCAAAACCTAACTTCAGTTATAAATGTTTCCTAAAATTTGCACTTTTTTGCCCCAGCCAAAAAAAAAATCCAGAATTAGCATTTCAAATGGGTCACTTTGATTTACTGCAAAGCTCATCAGACCTTTGGCTTGATTAGTGCCCATATACACACATCCCTTTTGAGTTCACCTGCTTTTTGTTAACATAATTCTAAGCCTCATGAACACTGAAAATGGCTTTAAATGTTAAACCAATCTGACTGATGCAGAAATATATGATAAAAGCTTGAAATAAATGTCAGACATCAGGATTTATTCTTCTCAGGAACTTAAAAAAAAATTCTGAATTGGTTTTGACATTTCCAATTTTAATTTCAATTTCAATATCTAGCTTCATTTTTGTTAATGCCATTCAATACTGATTCAACTGCTATTAATTACAGAAAAACAATAGAAAAGCTAAGCTTGCACTAGTCAGATATGAGCAGTGGAACACAGAGGCATGTACCACTTTTCTTATCAAGATATGAATCCCTTTACAGCAGCATTTTCTTAGTGATATATGAATTCTGTTGGTCAGAATGCATGAACGGCTCAGTGTTTGCTTTTTTTTTAATCATATACCAACATACATCTACCCAAATGTGCAGATGCAGAAATGCACACATGTATGTATTCAAACACGTACCAAGAATCCTTCTATTCTTCAGAGCAGCATTTCTTGTATATGAAGGCAAAAAAAACCCATAATAAAAAGCATCTTTTCCATGTATGTGGGAAGAAATGCAAAAATAAGAATTTAACTTACTCAGTAAGCATCAAAACAAAAGCCAGGATTAAAATGTAGGTATCTACAATCTCACAACAGTCCAATACATTAATTTGTCAGTACTGCTCTGACTTCTAAGCTTTTTTTTGTTTTCCCTATAGCCTTAGGTTATAACATGCACCTGTACAACAGATGGCAAAGCTGTGGGCCACTGCCTTAAAGACCCAGCACAGGGATCTGCAGCCTTCTCCAGACATCTGTATAATTAGCAAGGGAATTTCCACCATAAACCTAGGAACCGATTGTCTAACTGTCTGAAAAGGGGCATTTTTTTAGTATGTTTTCCGTGGAAGATGAAGAAAAAATTGTATTTTCATTGATCATCTTAGAAAAAAAAACTGGGACACTTAACAGTGATGCATTTACTGTGGCTACTTTGGCAAGAATAACTTCACAAGGGAAAATAATTAGAAGCAAGTGATACAAGATGAACACCGGCATGTCCAGATCACTCAAGGTATAAGAAAAGACTCTAGTAAAGAAAAACTGTAGATCTTATTGTGGTCTCAAGTCACTTTTTAATACATCTCTATTTATTTGAATTTTTCATCTAATTCATGAAATTTTGAATTATTCTGATTTACTTAGAAGAGAAACCAGAAAATTATACATAATTTTCCATTTTTATAATGTTTTCCACAGAACAGACCTACCCCTTTACTGGGTCTCACTTGGCAAAGTAGCCATATTTCAGCAACAACTCAATCCAAACCTGCTATGATGCCAGCTAGTGATTCTGTGGCACATTTTGTCTCAAAGTGAAAAAATGCTTACAGGCTGACAACTTTGTGCTTCTATACTTATAACAGGTGAAAAGGCAGAACAATAAAAAGCTGTTCAAAGAGCAAGACACATAGACAGGGATTTGTTTGCATATGGTATTTACCAAGAGATCTTTCAGTAAAATGTAGTAAAACCAACATGGCCATTTTTATTTCTACAACTTGTGAGGTTAAAAGATTGCTTACTCCATTACATCCTGTAACACCTTTTCAAAGGATCAGTGTTTGTGGGAACCCAGACCTGTTCTGAGAAGAATATAGCTGTGATATTAGAAAGCCAAAACCTATGATACCGGGCATTTTAAACCAACGCTTTCTAGCATTAAAAATAAACATTTATCCGAAAACTCCATTGGCCGTTTCTCATTGGAAAAACATAATATGTTTGCCTATTTTAATTTTCCTTCATATGTATCTTCTTTCTTTGTTTACTGCTCTATATCACATGAAAAAATGTGAAAAGAGAGGCCAGATGAAAAGAAACTGCAGCAGTAGAAAAAGGAGCAAACACACCAGAAAATCTCTATTTTTAAAAATTTCCTTCTCATTAAGAAAAAATCCATGGAAAATTGGAGCAAAACAAAATTCAGTTCATATTTTGTAGCTTAAAATACTATTTCTATAAGCATTACTGCAGGCCATAGTAACAAGTTCAATGAGTTTAAACTGTGCTGAAGCAGCAGAAGAGACTTAAACAAGGGTCAGGAAAACTGTACAATGATTATAAGATTTAATACTCAAAAGAAGACCTACCTTTTCCTCAGTGTTGCTTACAATTAGAGACAGAACACCAGACAAAACCTGTAACATTATTAATAGCTAAATAGCTGAAAGGGGAACCTTTGAAATCAGTGACACAGACCTTGAAAAAGTTCTATAAAAAAGAAACCTCAAATTAATTGATCAGTACGTTAAATCATTTTTCTAGACTGTCTCAGGATTCACGACTTTGCATAACAACACAATAATACCCAGGCAAGAAGGAAGAAAAACTGAAACGAAGCATATAAAGAAGTTTCTTTTATGTCAGACATTAGGTACAGATAGAAAAAATTGCATTCTGCAAAAATGAGTACAGAAAAGATACAGGCTTTCTCCTACAATCAGTATTTCCTCACATAGCCAGATACACTGAAGTCCCCAAAACTGAGCACTGGTAAGGTTTTTCTTTATTATTTGTACAAATAATTATCTAATAATTAAGTAACTTCATCTACATTCTAGAAATACGGTATTTTGACATCACCTCCAAAATAAAATGTTCTTCAGGAATGTACCATCTATATCTCATATCCAACCTATACTGTCTACAATCAAGGCTATCCAAATAAATTTGGTATTAAAAAGCAATCTGCTTAGTGACTCAACAAGCTAGGGGAAGGTGAAGTTGTCTGAGTCACAGAAAAGATTCAACACTGTGCAGGCAGATTTTGTTTTATTAAATAGAACTGTGTAGGATTTAATGATCTGAATGAACCCTCTCTTTATGAAATGAACTCAAAAATCTTCCTAAAGTGAGAACATACACACATCTGTCAACAGATTATCGGGAGAGTACATGTACTGCATATATGCCCATATGCATAAGGTGCCTGTATTCTGACAAGTAACAAAAAAATCCAAAAGTTATAAATATGGATTCATAGGGTGGAGGATCCAGTTGTGTACTCGTCCTTGCTTGAGGTACATCAAACCAGAAGAAATAGCATAAAGAGAGTGTACAAAAAAGAGGTTAGAGGGGATGTGCACAACAAGGTGCTTGCTATCACTTTGGCATCACTGGATTGAAGGAGATAGAGAGGAAGATGTTTGGTTTCACTGAAGAGATACAATTCAAGACATTTTAAAAACAGTAGTGCTGTATTCTTCAAGGATATAATTTCAATGACCTTGGGGGCTTGGGAAATCCTAAGGCTAAGTGCCAGAATTATTTCTCTGTGCTAATTGAGAAGATGTTAAAAACAAGTCTGCTTATTTCTAAATTGGACAAAGTCCACACAGCTACATACAGGGTCTTCCCCCCTCCTCAAACAAAGCATCTCTCTTTCAGAGAACATCATAATTAAAATAATTTGATGGTTTTAATCAATTTAACAGTTACAACAATCACTTAAAAATTACAGTTCTAAACCTGAAGTTGATGTCAAATTCATGAATTATTGATGAAAGTATATAGAGGACTGCTGCAGCTTTCTTATCAAATCTTAATGATAAACTGCACCTCTCGCCCAAAAATATATTTTCAGTATAGCAGTTACTCATATTGCAAAAACACCAAGGATACTATGGTTTGACATGGAAAGCTGGAGGAGCAGGGCAAGAAAACCCATTGCCACAAAAAAAGAAAGTCTTCCAGTTACAGTGCTGGACTGAATCTCAAAAGTTACTGCACACTTATGCCACAGGATTTATTCCCTATGCCCCCACCCTCTGTCCTCAACAGTTGTTCTGTGTTTGTTCCTAACCATGGAGAAAGAGTAATACTTCTCTCATTACTTGTCTCCAGCTCACAAGACCTTCTTGGAAAGAGTGATCAAAAATGGAATGGAATTCTTCAGTACAGTCATAACCTTCTCTAATGGCTCAGTGTATCAGAGAAATTATACTTCTTTTAACATTGTGTAGCCTAGTACCATACAAAATATTCCTTTTAACATTGTGTAGCCTAGTACCATACAAAACATTCCCTCAGTTCTTTTCACAAGACAATAAAGGATTAAAACCTACTAATATTTCACATTTAATTGCACAGCAGTTCCCACAATGAGGGACAGTGACCAACCATAATAAAGCCTACATCAGGTGGCACATGCAAGTCTACATTTCTCCGGATTCCCTAACAGGCTAAATTTGACTCTGGTAACTTCAACCATATTAGAGCCACTCAGAGTTTGTTACTACTTGACTTTTTCCTAAAATGCCAACAGCTGACATAAAACTTCCATCACTTCTGAGAGACCTATGAGGAAGTAAACACCTTTGCTCCACTCATGTAAAACAAAGGATGCAAGAATAAACCGCTAAAAAACTATGGTTATGTTAAAATACATTACCAAAGATTACTTACATTATCATAATGTTCAGTAACTTAATATTCTAAAAGAAAATTAATACAAAATCAACAGAAGTCAAGAGACAGATACAGAATATTAATAAAGATATGGCAAAACTCTTATATGAAACTATGATTTAAAAGTATGATGAAGGAGATTAATAATCTTCTACTTCCAGTAGAAGATTAATAATGAGCAGTTACACTAGCAGCCTTCCTCCTTCCTTCCTCCCTCCAAATCACTCTTGCACTGGCAAGAGATCTAGTTCAGGTTGATTAGACCATTTAAACAAGGCAGATACTACCCTGAACAGTCCTGCAGTGCTGAGTGGAGTTGTGTCAATTTTGGCAAGCAGGGAAAATGGGCCAGGAAATATATAAATGGCTACTCTTCTACTTACTGTATGACAATAGCAATAAGCATGCAAACAACCACTCACTATAGGTTTATCTGATGGTATAATTTTCTTTCTTAGTGCAGATGGATGATCCAAGTCACACAAAATCGTAGCACTCATTAGCATTTCATGGTGCTATGTTTTTTTAAAATTATGTGCATGGAACAAGTAATAGCAGTGAAAGCATTTTTCTTATGAGAGTAGAAAATGTAATGTGAGCATGCACCTATCTTTCTTTCTTTAGGGAAAAAGTTACTATTTATGTGGAAGTATAGCAGCCTTATGGTTCGTTTGCACCTCAAAGGAAGAGAAACACATTGTAAGAAAAGCTTCACTGTAGCTTCTCTGCAGAATGAACAAACCAATCCTTCATGCTCCACAGGTAGCATGTTAATCACCTGCTGCAAGCTAAGGCTGAGCAGCTCTGATCGATGCCTCTGGAGAGCACATTCCCAAGCAAGGACAGCACTATAAGATGTGCTATAGCACTGCTCATGGGTTGCTCCAAGGCACATTTTCAACATTCAAAATCCCAACTATTTCTCTTGATGAGACTGGTTTACAAGAAGAAAAATAGAAAAACAATAAAGGCAGAACAAAGGATGAATGAGAGCAATTATTACTGAGCAAAAAATGATGACTCAGATTAGCTTGTTGATGAATGACAAAAGCTTGATAACTAAACTCATTGTGTCTTCACTTAGTTCAGCAAATTTGTAGCAGTTCAGGGGTGGGTTCAGCCCAAATCAATTTGTTAGGAAATGAACTTTAATTATTTGTTTAAAATCAATACAACTTCAAAACTAATTCTAACAGCTTTTCAGTGTACTAGTGAGAAAAAGATGAAAAACTCTATACAGCTAATAGGCCTACTAACTCTCAAATCACAAATATACAGAGAGATTAAAAAAATATGTATTTCTGGAAATCCCCAAATAAGTTCTGTGAGACACTGGGATATTTGAGAGAATTACATAAGCATCCACAAACTCAAGGTATCATTAATAGAAACAAATACATTGTCAAGTCCAGGATCAAGCATAAGTTGTCAAAGCCCATATCTGTCAATAAAAGGGTTCAGTTGGACAGTTTTGGAGAAGCAGACCTTAAAAGTGACTCCAACAGGCCAACTAAGATGCAAGGTAGAATCCATTTCAAAAAGTATCAGTAACCCACTGAAAATGGCCCTTGAAAACCATGAGGCTTGCAACAGGTGCTGAGAGGAAGTCGTAGCATAGCCATCTCAAAACCACACCAAATCAGGAAATGCCACAAAATACTGTTTTGTTTTGTTTTTTTGTTTTGTTTTTTTTTTTTCCCTGGTTCCTCTAAGTACAGGGATTAAGAACTCCTGCCTATTTATGCTTGTTAGCCGAGGAGGCTCTTAAAACTCAATCTGTAAACCCATTATATTTCTGTACTCTGGATCCAGTTATATCCACCAATGTTGTGTCCTACACAACATTCATCTTTCATTTTGTCCTCTGTTTCACCAAAAAACTCCTTCTTATAATAGCTCTAAACTTCATCTCTGAAGTAATACTTAACTTGCTAGAGGACAGCAGCTTTGGAAATGAATACTGCAGTGGTTGCAAAGAAGTTCAGCTGAAACATAAAAGACTAAGGATCTTTTTCTTGTGCTTCTTGGCACCAATGAAAAATTAATTCATAGTTCTCTTCCTGGGAAAATGAATAATCAAAGTTAAAGGACAGAAAATCTTTGCCAAAGCATCCCCTCAATCTAACCTCTGTTCAAGTTTGTAATGGAAATAAATTTGCTTAAAAAAAATACCATCCTCCTAAGTACTAGAGTTTTCATGAAGCCTCCACCCATCACACTGAAGGAAAAATAAGTCATTGCAAAGGAAGTAGTAATCTTTTCTTTATCTTCCTTCCAAATTCAACTTCCAATAACAATAACTTCTTCATTACAAAACCTTTTCTAAATATCAACTGAAAAATATCCCTCCTTCTCTCCCATCCCGCCTCTATCATTTTCTCCATCTCATAATGCAGTTATTCTACATGATTCATAGCTATCCTGTGATTATTTTAACATCTAAGAAAACTGAGTTGCTCTGAGAAGCAGTTCACTTAAAAGACATCTGTTTTTTGCTGTCTACTATTTCCTGTGTCATTTTGTCTTTCACAGAATTAGGACTGCCCAAGCAGAACGTGAACCTATAAGTAGGTTTGAAAAAAGTAGGTGATATCTTAACTCTATCCATGCAGAGTCATTGCTCTTTTTACATCACTCCTTTCCCTGTACACATAAAGGAAAAGGTGTTTTGAAAGATTTACTCTTGTCAGATATCGTCTTTGTCCTCTGTTGAATTTTGGCTATAAGGCTCCTCCTCAGTCCCAGATTGGTAAATAGCACATAACACATATCGATGGGCAAGAGGTTTGTGCTTAAGTAACTAATAGTTCTTTAAAAGTATTCGTCAGATTTTATGCTACCCTGGAGAAGAATTTCACATTTCACAGACGGGGAAATCAAGAATAACTGATCGAGTCACTTGTCCAAAGTAACTCAGTGGCAAATTCAAGAACAGAATGCAAATTCTTTACTATATCCATTAGACAGTATGCTTCGTATCAACAGCCAGTATCAACAGAAACTCCTTTTGCTACTTTTCCTGTTTAATGAATCTTTCTGATCAAGCCTGATACTAAGACAACCCATTACAGAAAGAACAGATTATTTCTTCTGTGCTAATGAACTGCAATCTTGATCTGAAATGACAGTACTTCATGAACAGTCAGGGTTTGGATTGTTTGCCATCTGTTCATTTATGTATTATTTCAAAGGGAAAATCAAAAACTAATCTAAACGAACAATTTTGTGATTTGAGCTCTGTAGGTCATTTACCTCTGAAGATTTAAGATACTTTGGCTATAGTAACTACCACATTTTTATTATCAAATGCACAATATAAGGGAGTTTCATTTTCAATACAAAGTTTCAAATACTAAGAACCACAGACACTTTTCTAGATGTTAAATATCTGCAGCTCCCACTTATTTCACAGGAGCAGTGAGTAGTAAAAATGTTTTGACTTTTTAGAAGTCTAAAAATAACAGCAACAAATCAGGTAACAGTCTGGTAAGCCAATGATCTGCTCAGGAATTTGTGAAGTCACTACTATGTATTTTTTGGAATTTTACCTGCCCACTTGTTTATTCCATTAATTATCTGGTTCTAGGATGTTGTATTTTTCCTATAGGCACTATTCAGAGAGGTTTAAACTGAGAAAAGAAGTGATAAGAATATTCTATTTGCTCTATTCTTTGATATTCTGCTTTTTCACTCTTGCTTCATGAGTTACAAAAGTAACTTTTTTGAAGGCAAGAAATGAAACAGCTACTATTTGAAAAAGTTTCCTGAAATACTCACTTCTTGTGAGTATTCAAATAGTGTAGGCAGTCCAACACATATTGATTCTGACTTTATGATTAATGGGAGCTCTGAAATATAATTGCAATAGTTAGAAAAGAGTAGGACAGTGTTATTCTCCTGGAACCTGCCACCATTAGTAGGTCATGATTCTAACAGGAAAAGGCTAGGGCAGTATGAAATATTACACATTTACTGATACCTTTTGGTTTATCAATCCACTTTGAAAAAGAGATGTAGAAGTGGCACTTATTCAGTAACCACTACAACCTGAAATAAAGTTACTGACCAAAGGGAAATTTAGTCTTGGGAGAAAAATCCTGTCGCTTTCAGTTCTAAATCTCTAGAACCAAGTATTCTTTAGATTAAAAGGCCCAAAGAAAGATAGCAACACAGTAAATCTAGCACTAATATTTTGATCTGCCTATAGGAAATTAAAATACAGGCGTTTTAAACCAAGGATTCAATCTTGAACTGATCAGCACAGCAGCAGTTAGGATGCTTCACTTGGTTCTGTTTCAAAATTTTGTTCCAGAAAATTAACTGGCAGTCAAGAATTTGGTAGAGCCAGAGAAATCTAATTACTGTATTGGGAAAAGAGGAAAATATTAAGTAAAAGTATTTGGAATTCAAATTGATCAAGGAATTCATTGTGGCTTCCAGGACTGGTATAAAATGGTGGGAATTTGTACTTCTAACAATTTTGACAATTAGCTCACCTCTGTGAAACTGCTTTTGTACCTGAATGTCAGGACCGTGCTTAGTGACTCTGGATACTGAACTAAGCTTGCTATTCTAAAGGTAGCCACCTGAAAAATCACAATGGAAATTGCTTCCTTAGTTAGCATATTAGTATGCTAAGGCTGAAGCATGTCACAGAGTAAACAACTGGTCTTTCACACAGGTTTTGGAAATAGCCTAGGCTATTCAGAGTTGAATCATCCTGCCCAGAAGCTGAAATTCAGACATGCCTAGATCTGGTGGTTTAATTCAGAACTAACCCATCTCACAAAATCACAGGGTACATAGAAATAAATACTGGAAATCAACTGGCAATCAAGGTGAAATGGAAAGGGTATGCAGGCAGCTTCATTTCATGGAGAGAATGAAGGGACATCTTGTTCAATAGTGTTTCTGTTTTCCTTTTACCTTAGGAGTCTTAACCTAGGAGTTCACTGAGAAATTCATTATATTTTCACTTTATAGCCTGATATCTTTGACCATTCAAGAACGTTTATCATTGTGCATTGTGAAATGATGAAAAATGAAGCAATGATCCATTTCCAACTTGATAACCAGAACGGCTGAAAGAAATAATGATGGTCAGACTGTGGTTCAAACACCCGAGTCTTTCATGATCAAAGGAGAATGTTATCCCCTTTAACTGGTCTTTCTATTCTTCTCTTTCGGTAGTTCTATGAGCTACTCTTACGAGCACTCAAGAGTGTATTGGATTTGCTTATTAAATGTAAAGCAGACAAAACATGAAGTTGCTACTTAACCCTACCATTCAAAACACGCTCTGTTACCTCCCTGAGCATGGTTCTTTCAGTGCTTTGATACTTAAGCTTACTTATAAAATTGAAATGTGTGTTTCAGAGTTCATACATCTCAATGGAGGAAAGCAGAGGAAGTTTCCTTCTTCAGAGAAAGAAATGTATTCAAACACACATCCAAATTCTGACACACCTCCCTGAACTGAAAGTACTGCAGAGAAACTGCTCATTCCCTCATACACTATAATGCTTTTCAGCAAGAGCTTTCCCTCATCCTCCCCTATCTCTGCTTTCTTCTTTCACTGTCCCAAATCAGTAACCAGATCCATATTAATAAAAAAACTTACGTAACTGTTTTAATTAGTTTTTAAATTAAACACTCTAGATATGTTATAATGGACAATGAAAACAAACTGAAATAAGCATTCACTTTCCATACTTCTTATGTATGTACAAGTGTAGATTATTTTCCCCACACTTATTCTAATTCTAATTAAGTCTTCTCAAAATCCCTGCTTCCTAATCATTCATTTCCTTTCCAAGCTTTCTAAGCAGAACACTTAATTCAAGTGACACCCCTGTATCTCAGGTTTTTTTTTGGTTTTTTTTTTTTTTTTTTTTTTCTTTTGACATGAGCAGTACTGGATTCTGAATGCATAAAGCTACATAAAGGCATGGAACATCATATTTCTGTTGTTTGCATATTTTATCTGCATTTCATTTAAAGCTATGGAACATTAGCATCTACATTAATTTTCAATTAATGTAAAGCTATGGCTAAGAAAGCAGGATTTCTGGCAACTCAACAGTACGTGATTTTCTCAATATCCAACAGTTTCTACTTAGGGAAACATATTTTAGCTTTTATCAGTATACTAGAGGTTTTTCCTCCATTTCTTTTAAGACCACATGGCACCCATTACCACCTGTGACATATTTCCTTAGAGCATGAATCGCTACTGAAATCCAAGTAACACTGTAAAGAGTGAACAAAAACTTCCAAAGCATGTTCCTTACACCGGCGTATATCCAATACATCTTTTACAGGGTGTCATTCTGCAGGAAGGCAGCCACCGGCAATTTTGCTAGTTAAATGAGAAATGTAGTGTCCATAGTTCATAGAGAGAGAAAGATGTACATGCTTTCATGCATCTTCTTAGCATTATACAACACACCAGGGAAGGATGGGATTTTTTGTCAGGGAAACACACCACAACTCATTCCTTCTCTTCACAAACCTCAAACATTACGTTCCTGATCAGTCAGTAGCATTTTCAGGCTAGGGATAGGAAATCCTTCCCAGAATGAGACTTCTAGAACTACCAAGCAATCCAAACAGGATTGTCTATCTTGACTAGAGACTACCACCTGGTCAGCATCAACAGTAGTCTTGGTAAAAGAAATCATGATACAATTCCTTGGTCTCTGAC
Source organism: Eulacestoma nigropectus (assembly GCA_013397775.1). NCBI lineage: Eukaryota > Metazoa > Chordata > Aves > Passeriformes > Eulacestoma > Eulacestoma nigropectus. Next base: position 1,009,924 of record VZTE01002607.1, on the reverse strand, counting down.
AGGAGACCGCAACTGGGATGCTCTAAAGGGAACCCTCCTGACCTAAAACAGATTGAAGGAACTGATAACAACAGTTTTTTCTTTGGATACAGTACTCTCTTTGATGTCAAGGGCATCATATAATAAGTTTAGACTAGTCTTAACTTAGGAAAACAATGTATAAGACATTAAACTGCAAGATTTACAAAAATTACTTTAGAAAATGCTTATTCCACCTACTCAAAGATCAAGATGCAGAGACTCCATACTGTGGGTGCAGTATTTGCTTACTTGATTATTAATTTACTTCTAAGATAGTGATAGTTTTCACATTTCATCTTCTACCTCCTCAAAAAAATACCCCACATTTTAGTAATTATGCTCATAGCCAAGTAACTTCCAGAGTGTTTCACCCAATAGGATTTTTTTTTTGTCAAGTCATGGGTGCTTTTCAGGACAGATTATCATAGAATCACAGAAACACTGAGGTTGATAAGCCCTTCCAGGGATGGTAACTCAACCACTAACCCTGGGCAGCCTGTTCTTGGGCAGCTGCAGCTCTAAGCCAGGCTTGGCACTCCATGAGGGTTTGTTTCCCAGCTCAGGAAACCTCTCCACAGGCTGCGATCCCCCTCCTCCATTGCAGGACAGGTTGGCACTGTAGGAGTTCAACTGGATGAGTGAAAGTATTGACAAAGGATCTTCCTGAACCAGCAAATACTTAGGCATCTTCTGGTTTTTAATGTAAGATGTCATGACTACGCTAATGAACATACAATGGGAATATGATTTGCTTGACTTAAAGAATTTCAAAATAATTTACAAACTCCAGTTATTGAGGCAACTTGAAAATAAAAAGGTCGACTTTTTAATTTAACTTTCTGTATGTGATACTTGTCTTCCTCATTTCTGGGGGAAAGAACTCACTCAAAACTAGTATCCAGATACTCAAGTTCTGTCAGTTATTAGAATTAGAGCAGACACTTCACTTGCTGGCAAAGAAAGTCTTTCAACTTTCATGACAGAGACACAAAATATTGGACTGTTGTCAGTTTATGTTATTTCTTCCCAATGATTTAAGCTAGTTTATAAGCTCCTTAGATCAGGATTTGTAGCTTTAATACCAAATGTCACACAGAATTATAGTCTGACATACAAATGTTAATATAACAACAATTGACCCTGTAGGCTTCTACAAATTCTGATCTATCAATGGCTGTCAACATGAGTCAGTACTAACAGCACGCTTGGCATAAGAAATAATTTACAATTTTTTCAACAGATTGAAAAATATTGCTTTTCCCCTTTTCTTTTTTACGGGTCTAAGTTCCCTCATCCTATTTACACCTAATTTTAGGAAGGGTCTACAGGGATTTCTTCTAGAATTTCTAAGCCTCCTGATTCGCATGGGTAAGTTTCATCCAGTTTTTCACTGAAGTAAGTCTGTGTAAGTTGTTGTATACTGAGGTCTTATGTAGCCACACATCTCTATGGCAATGCTCACAAACAGAAAGAAAATTCTTCTCAACAAATACAGGTGATAGTTTTAGCAAATGGCAAATACTTGCCAAAGTAAAGTACCAACCTTGCTAGATTAAAACCAGGAAAAATTAAGAGTAATGAATTTGCCAGACAGAGTTTAAAAGGTCTTGCTTGTGAGCACATAAGCTTTCTGCAGGTCTAATCCAATTGTTTAAACTGTGTATTATCCCCTCCATCCAAAAAGCCAGTAGGAATTCCTCATCAAGTTGAAAAATCGGCTTGAGGCTTTCCTGTGCGAAGAACAAAATAGTTTTGAAAATGACCAGAGAGTGCTTCAATCAAAATAAATTCTTCAAAAGCCAGGCTAGCAGATATGGTTGATATACCCCCCATATTTCAATAGAAGAAAACATTTGCTGTGAGTATTTCAGGCCAAAAAGTGCAATTATTCTTGGAGATGATTTTTCATTAGTTATATATTTAAGAAAAAAAAAAAACTTTAGAGGACTGGTAGCATCAGAAAAACAAAGCTATTTCAAGTGCAAAGTTTTTATAGGATAATATATTTCTACTGCACTTTATACTATATTTATTCTACTTTCTGGATGTGTAGAAAAGTTTATACTTTTTTCATTAAATATATTCTCTCTCAGTGACAAAGTGTTAGGAATAAAGAATGAATTTTTCATGAGAAAGCACTGTTGAGGTTATGACAGGGTCAAACTCTTCCCCTTGAGCTCTGCCATTGTACCTTAAAATTTTCCTTAAAGCTCTATCCCTTGGAGTCAAATCGTACAGAAATAATCAAACTGTTCCTCAAATGTTCTTCCCTGATGAATGTTGAGAAAGTTCTAGTTATACGTGCAGGAACAGAACTAAATGTCTTTAAATGCTCTACAATAGCTATCCAACAATCTCTTTCTTTTGTCGTTATTTTTTTACTGATATGTTCTGAAAGCCTCAAAAAAAGTTCTACTATCCCAAAAAGTACTTAATTTTCTTAAAAGCATCTGAAGGGAAAAAATTATAAACCTTTTATCTAAATCACTGGGGTTTTTTCAGTGCCAAAGATTCAGAGGAGATATTTAGATATGTCAGAAACAAAGAGATAAACATATCTTGCTTCAGGCTTTTGGACAGCTTACAATTTTTTTCCCTCTAATATATATTTTTTAAATAGCTTTGAAGTCAAGCCTGCCTTCTAGCAGGAACTATTCAAGATTTATATTACTTATTAAAGACATTGCAATTACTAAGGACTATCTAAGAGGTGAATGATGGCCTTTAGACCATTTCATAACATGCAAATACATTCCCCACTGGTAATTTCAGCAGTGAGCCCAAGGATGCCATTTACCACTGACCTGGGTACCAGCTCTTTTCCAGGTCAGCACAAAGTATCTCATTGTGGCATAGATAAAGGAATTTTTCCAGCTACGTTTCTGGACAATCTTGTCCTGATCAAACCTTAGAATGAGGTTTCCACCCTCATCCTGCTTAGTCTGCCAGCCTCTTAAAGCTTTTCTGTCCAAACTTTTGCATCCTTCTTTTAGCCCTATTGATTCAGAATTCCTGTTCTCCTTTCATAGTATTCTATTTCTTCAGCAAGTTGTCATTCACCTACACAGTGTTCACTAGGATATTTGTAGACACTTTATCCATAAGTAAAAACCGTTGTCTACCTCTATTTCAAATTTGACTTCTCTCCGGGATTAAATCTTGGTCTGCCATAATGTGTGAAAGTATGACCAACAAATGGAGGTCAACACGACTGAAGCAGTGTTTCTAGCTAATTTTCTTTCCCTCTGTTACCTGAAGTCTCTCCTCCTGGCCCTTCAGATTACCAGACCTCTCTCCAAAGCTGGAAGCAGACATTATGAAGACACAACTGCCATGAAGATATGAGGCCAGTGATTTGTCATATAACCAGTAGCACATACTGCCACATGCTTAATGTTCATCATCTTTCCTCTCTGGTTTCACGTGTTGTGAAGAGGCTGTCTCCCTACTAGAACTGACCAAATTTATCACTTTTCTAACTCTGCCTATTGATCATTTTTCCCATGTTGTCCTTCTCCCTTTTGGAGAATATTCATCAGAAACATTCCCTACATCCCTGTGAGTGCTCAAGGCCAGGCTGGATGTAGCTCTGAGAAACCTGTTCTAGTGGAAGGTGTCCCTGCCCATAGCAGGTGGGTTGGAACTAGATGATCTTTAAGGTCACTTCCAACCCAGGCCATTCTATGATTCTATCATAGCAGGCCAGAGTGTGCTTATAGATGATGGACAGCCCAACAGCAATCAGTTCTTTCTCTCTTTTTCATCACAAGCAATTACATTTGTAGTATAAAATCTTCATGCCAAGGACAAACCAATTTTGTAATGCGCTACTTGGTAAAGGGACTATGAATCTGGCCCCTTTAGACATATATGGAAGGTAGATTAGGTATTTCATAGAAGAATATATTTAAGATTTACATTTTAAAGATAGTAGTAGCAGTAGTAGTAAAAGATTTCCTGTACCTGATTAAAATAATTGTATGTCATTATTTTGTCTCTAATACAAGAGACTGGGCTCTACATAATCAAACTGTTCCATTTCAGTTTGCTTTTTAAGCTTTTCCAGGTTACATCACCCCTCAATTTACTCAAGTAAGCACTGAGCTGTAAGAGGTGGCACTGTTAAATTATTTCTTTCTGCCTACTTGCTGGCCTTCATAAATACATAGCCATGTAACCTGCACGCCAAACGCAACTTCAGCTTTTGACCTCAATGGTCAAGTAACTTAAACCCGTCTACAGTCTTCTCATTATGGCATTTCCTTTAATCTTAATTATGCTATAAGCTAGAGATTTGCTGTTAAGCAGCACATCTATTAATGAGTTTAGAAACTGAAACTCTGATCCAGATGCAAAGAACTTTTTGGGCTAAGCTACTTTTATAGGTAAAAAAATATATATAACTCAACATAAATTATGATTTTCAGTCATTCATCTTTTAAACACTCCAGCATTACACAATCAAATTAGAAAGCAAATCAGACTGACCACTTCCCATTAAAGCTGTTCCTGGATATACTGGGTCTGGCTGAGAAGGAGTTCTTTTTCCCCATATCAGCCCCCATAGTGTTGTGCTGTGTTGTGGTAGCTGGAAAGGTGTGGGTAACACCCCAATGTTTTGACTACTTCTAGGCAGCACTGGCTCAGCATCAGTGCTATTTTCTCCAACACTCTGCCCCCCTTCAGGAGGCTGAGGCTGAGCAAGGTCTTGGCAGGAGACACAACCAGGACAGCTGAGCCAAATTGACCAGAAGGAGATTCCATACCATATGGCAACAGCTCAAAAAAAAGCTAAGAAAAGGAAGAAGAAGAGGGCATTTGTCAGCTATGCTTGCCTTCCAGAGCAACCACTACACATGCTTCCCAGGAAGTGGATGGACACTGCTTGCTAATTGCACATAGAGAATAAAATCTTTGGGTTCTTTTTTTGCCTTTGCTTGTGCATGCACATAGTCTTTCACTTTTGCTTTAGTAAACTACCTTAACTCAACCTAGGATTTGTTTTCTGTCTTATTTCTGTCCCCTGTCCAGATGAGGAATGAGACTGATGGAGTGGCTTGGTGGGCACATGGCATCCAGTCAAGGTTTGCCACCCACTCTGGATCCCACTATTTAAAGAGAAAGTAGCTAAAAATCCAACTGTAACTCTGGTTTTATCAGTTTATTAAATATCAAAAATATCATCTGAACTCTGCATTTTCTGTCTCCTTCCCACAGCAGATGTTTTGCACATCTTGCTCGTGATTTACGCTATAGGAAGCCCACACCACATTTAAAATGGTGGTTTATTGTCCTTCCTATCTCAAAATATCAAACAGTCTTTGCTTTCTTGCCAAAATGAGTAAAATTCACATCTACACTTACTTCTGTTGAGTGGTAGTTTTTTCCTCAAGTAGTTTCATTTATAAACTAGAACAGCATTATTATCTGTAACACTTTCTTATTTTCAATTTTTTGGTGGAATTCTTGAAGGATAAGGCAAGAGCAATGCATAAACCACAGGATTGTAGGTAAAGGTAAATAGCACAATGCAAACAAAGACTCAGAAAAAGGCACTCAAGTCACTGTGTTTTCAAGATGGTTTAGACCCATTATAATCCTGCTCAGGTCTTGTGACTCCTCACTTTACCCTGAGTGAAAGCAGCCATTCGGGCAATAAGACAAGTTTGCTTGACTGCAGCCTCCACTGCATGTTTCACATTGCCTTCCCAGCTCTCAAGGCAAATCCTAAAACTGTCCTGTGAAAGTCCATCCTGTGAATACAACAATGATGAAAGAGTTAAGAACATCATTCTCAAAGCCGTGTGTTATTTTATCATCAACAGTGCATCACAAAGTGGACAGAAATGACTTTTTGTGGAGTTGTTGGGAAGTACTTAACTATTCTGGCTCAGCACCACCATTTCAGTACCTATTTTCTCTCTTGCACATTTTGTATTCTTTTGCTTCTAGCTTCAGCCCCAGAAAAAGCAAATTCATTTCAGACTCCCCAGCCAAGCGAAAGGCTTTTGTAGCTTAATACCCTTCCAACCAGTAAAGACAAGTGGCATTGGCTTGTTTGTCATACATGCATTCAAATTTTGGAGTTATCAGGTAATAATGCAAACCTCAGAAAACACAGAGAAGGGGAAACGAGGAAAAAAAAAATTAGAAAATTATTAATAGCTTTCTTCCAGGTGCCAGGGCATTTCATGGTTCAATTAACATCAGCAGAAATTTTGAAAATTCAGCACTTTAAAAAGGCAATAAAATATTTAATGGTAATTGAAAACTTGTCTACGTCTATGTGGCCAGCATAGATTGATTCCTAATCAGTTTACTGAACTCAATCTTTTTTAACGGAAAGTGCAAAAACCTTTTTACACTTTTTATAAATTTATGTAAGGAAAGGAAGCTTTGTAGAAAGAAATGTAAGGACATATCAAATACTTTTGATTATACTTCTGTCTGTGCTGTGGATTGAGTGCATAACCTTCTGTAACATGTATAAACATAAATTTTTAAGGCTGTGGCATGAGGGTACACAGCAGCTCCAGTTGCACACAACAAAGGTTATGACGCTCAAGAATTCTAAATCCCTGACTCCTTTTTGTTCTTAATAAGATCTGACATAGTCCAGTAAGAAATGACAGAGAAAAGTCTGTATCTAGAAGAGGCAAAAAGGGAAGACAATTTTAAAGACTTTTAGGAGACAATTCTCTGAGGTGTAAATTCAACCTGTGGGAACAAAGTTAGTCTTGAGCAAAGATGGAGCAAAAAAAAGAAACAGCGAAAAGAAAATAAGGACAAAGAGGATGACTTTTGGAAGTAAGATAATTGCAGAAGTTGAATAGATTAACTTCTGTCATTAATACACAAAAGGTGTATACCTTTATTAGGGTGGGAGAGGTGTTAATGTGTAAATGAAATCACTCAGTAAGCCTGTACAGCACAAGCTGCAGCAATTTTTAACACCAGCTGTAAATAAATAAGACTTTTCCTATTCGTTTAATGACAGTTATAGGTACTAGGTTGGCAGCAATAAGAAATTGGATAACCTATGGTAGGCACAGCCTGGCTAATGGCAGGACAATCTGAAGTGTCAGAAAACAATGTGCTACATATTCCAGCAATTTAAACCACTGTGAGGTATCATGTTCACTGCTGTTAAAAGGAATTTTCATAGATGTGATTTCTCTGTCTTCCACTTGATTTGTAAAGAAATTCTGACATGAAAAATTGGGATTTTTTAATACTCTCCATAGCAGACATTCCCTTCCTACTCTCCTTTTTTTGGTTCTCATTATCACCCTGTATGCTAGAGATTTGCTGATTAGCAGCATACCTATTAAAAAAAAAGGAAAAAAAGGAAAAAAAGGAGGAAAAAAAGGTTAATCTGAATTCAATTTATAATTATTCAATTCAAAACTCAATTAATATTTTGAGATAAAAAAGGAACATTTCAAATACTGATTAATGTCTTCTTTACAAAAAACTTTCAGACGCGATATTATTTTGCATTAAGAAGTTTTTGGGATTTTTAAATAATGTATTTCATTCAAAACATAACTTTTTTAAAAATTACCCAATTTAAAAGGAAAAATACTTAAATTGAGTAGTTAAAAATATTTTTAAGAATGAATTGACACAATACGTCTCAATTCAGGTGTGAAGGAAGAATTGTTTTGGCTGATCCCAAAACGATCTTTTCCTTGCCATTAATTTTCAGTTCTGCCTTCAAACTGAATGCATTTTTTTCTTCCTCTTCCACTATATTGTGCTTATCTGATTTTCCAAACTGCAGCAGGGGAGCTACTCAGACAATATTTATTTGAGCAAGCTATTAGGCAAAGAGAAGGAAATGGTAAAAAGCTGAAGTAACTCCAGACACAACAAAATTGTGTTGTTATTCCTGCCCAGGGATTTTTAAATTCCATATCAATACTTTCTTAAATGTAGTAATTATCTCTCTCAGATAACAATAAGAATGCTACACATAAATAAATTTTAAAATCTGCTTCTGTTGTATCTAAGCATGGTAGCACATGCCCTTTATTTCAGTCATCAGATTTCCTGATCAGAAAGTGAGAGGTTCCACCACATTTCTCAGGCACGTTTCCTGTACAGATGAGTTTTAACAGGCCTGACACACCTTCACTGCACTGAAATCACTGTGCACACATGGTACAGTTGATTTGCATACGTACACAATCAGAAATCATTTTCAGAAAAGTAGCAGACTATTATATATGAAACCTGGGGACCTGATATTGTTGCTTAGGAGGAATCACACTTTTAGCAGGATTTGTTAAGAGTCATCCAGAATGATTGTGGTAGACACAGTCTACAGCACAGTTGATTAGAACCAAAGTCATACCCTTTGGTTGTTCTCATTACTGAGCCATAATACCAAGAGCAAAGGATTGCCTGAAAGAAGGGCTGGATGGAGTTAGTAGTCCTGACAGACAGTAAAGCTTCCATATGGCCCAGGCAGCTGAAGAACAACAGTGTTAAAGCCAGGCAAGAAGGACTGTGAAATCAGCTGTGAGTTGTGCACTTAATGTAAAAAGCAGGAAAGGGAATGTGAGGTTTATATGAGAGAACAAAAAAGATGTCAGTTTGTAAATTATTTAAGGGTGAGGACCAATCTTACTATTTTCAAAAACTGAGATTAGCTTAACATACTAGATTGTAACTGCAATCTGAGAATAAAAAATCAGGAAGAAACTGTTAAAAAAGTACATAATAAGCCATCAGGAAGCCAATAGGAATCTGCTAAGTAGAGAAAGTTGCCCAGTAGCAACTGTAATTTACACAGGATAGATTACAATCTGTCATGACAGAGAATTCAAAATGATGCTAGAATAACACCTAGACAGAAAACTTGTGAAGCCCAGAAGTCAAAGTCCATACAAATAGCACATGGAACTACACACGCTATGACAATGCCAACAAAACCAATGCTTTTCTGTGCAAAAGCAGACAACCCACTCACCTTGTGCTTGATAAACATTATTCTCACCCCCATCACTCAGACATAAGAGCCCTAAACCAGCATGTGTCACCAAACCTCTTTTCATTGATCTTCCAAGGAATATCTACCTCCTCCTCTAAATCTGTTTTCTCATTTCTCAGTCTTGCCAACAGTCACACAAAAAATATTTCTTATCTACTTCATGAATCTCAATCATTTTATGGTAAATATACTGTTTTAATTTTCTCTTAAATTGCATCCTTTCAGTAATTTCAACTCACACAATTCCCCACAAATTGAACATTTTTTGTATTATGGTTATCTTGGTAATTGTAACTGCACAAGGACCAACAGCCCGTCAGCCAAATACACAGGAGAAAACTTTATTGTGCTTATGGTTAAAACTATGCACTCAAGATCTATTTTGCAATAGGTCATTACCATGCCTATCAGTTTTATAACTGAAGTGAGACTCAGCTCCAGTGTACGCTCAAAAACATTGAGTCAAGTCATGGAAACCAATCAGCTTGACAGAGCAAGAAGAAATTCACAATTTGCAAAACACTGTGCTCCAGCTTGGACACATGGAAACGTCCACTTGAATAACTGGCCATGTTCTTAAGGAAAAAAATCTCAGCTGTGTTGTACAGATGTCTATCATAAAGGTGACATAACACTTGGAGGGTGGGATACATATGGAAAGAGCTCTTGCTTCAAGGGTACAATACATTACCAAATGCTTTCTGGACATAGAGAAAAATCCTATTCATGAGCCCTCCACAAATACCTTATCCATTTGATCCCACAAGAAATGAAAGCCTTAAAAGTGAAATATTTTTGCTTAAAATTTCTTTATATAAACACATGGTTTTAAAAAATTCTACCAATCTACGGTTTTTCATGGTGTTTACCTTCATGATAAAACAACCTTGCAGTCTCAGGGGATAGAGCAAAATGTCCTGAAATCCATAATATTTTTCTAAACAGCAATCTACTGAACAGCATTTTCGTGATGTTGAGCTTATCTTAAGCATCCCTTGTCTCCAACACCAAAACAGTTTTAATTCCTAAGGATACCTAGGATAATACGAAGCACTCCCTTTTACTTAAAAAGAGGAAATATAGAAAACTTTTTAAATAATTTACTTACTTTTCCATCAGGAATACATTCAGCTTTTTAGGCCACTATCAAAGTATTAAAGCAAACAGTATCCTCCAAAAGAATTGTAAGGTCATGAGTGGAAAGGGGGTAAGATTAGAGATGGCAATCTCTCCCCTCAGTCCCCACCACAACTTTTACTGCAATATCCTGGCAAAAGTATCATATCCTGTGTCACTTTAGTTTCTGTATATATACCCTAGGGAAAATTGCAATGATAGACATAAATTTATATCAATAAGTCTAGGCATGTTAAAAAATAGAACTCTAAACACAAACAAGCATATAAACACACACAAGTTCACATAAACACAATTCATGTGAAATCATTCTCAAAATCCATCTGTAACTGAAATTCTTCAGAGTAGTCTAATGTCTCCTCTGGTACACTTACAGCAAAAAGGAAATAAGAAGTCCTGTACAAGAATCTTTAAAATAGATTTCCCTCTTTGAGAGGGGGAAACATAATTAAGCCATACTTCCTACATGCCAGAATCAAAACCTGACATACAGTTCCTTCACTTGTATTTGGGTTTCATGCCTTAGCTTTCCCAGGTGTACCAAATTTTAAGTTACAGAAATCACTATTTCTCCACTTCTCCTACTACTCTGTTGTTCTTGCCCTGGTCCAGTAGCTCGTAAAAGCAACTGTCACTTTCCAGATTGAGATTGTACTTCTACTATTTTCCTTCCTAAAGTCCATTAGAAAATCACAAATATACTAACCCTGTTCAAAAGGTTGACTTCTAAACCAAAACTGAGGATAGGCAGCAAGTTTTCTAGTAGGTACTAACACCTCGAGAAGGACTATGTTACTGCTGTTTCTCCAGACTTGGTGAAACAATTCAGTCCATAACTGAAATCCTGATGGTCTCAGTGAGGACCATGTGATTACAGGCAAGTCTCCTGGCCACAAAGGGTTTAGCAAGGAAAACACAAAACCCCTGGTTCTAAACACGCTATATGTAGCCATACAAACGTACAAATGTATGCCATACATGTAGTGTGACACATACGTGACACCAGGGGTGTTTTGTACCTTATAGTACAAACAATATTACAATCATTCAACCTACTCCAGATCAACCAAATACAGACAGAGAAGCAAACTCCTAATAACTGGCTTTGCAGGTAATCATCCTTAGATGTTTGCAGTGCATAGCCTATGATAAAACTCATTAATTCCATTCAGTGAAGACATGCTCTGTAAAACAAGGACGCACCAATGTCAGAAAATCCCCAAGAAAAAGACTGTTAAAATACTAGTTCTAACACTCTTTTCTGAGTAAACAGCTAGCAGAAGATAAGCCTCTGAAGAGATGAGCACTGTGACAGGACTCAGAGAAATGTGACATTTGAATGTCTTCTCAAAGTTCATTCAGACTATGCAAACCCCTTCTATTTAAACAGTTTGTTCCAAAGCGAACCTCACCACAGACAAGGTGTCTGGCAAACAAGACCTTCCATTTTCTTTGCCTACAATTAATTAGATTTTAGTGGCAAATAAATTGCAGTGAGAGCTTTCCAAATTCAGAGGATTTGCACTAATCATGGAATCCTAAATAAAAGATACAAAAGAAAAAGGAAAATTTCTCTCTTAAAACATTTATAGGCTGGCTTTTTTCCAACTGGAAATCTAGTTTAGGGTACAAGTCTACAAGCAGTTGCATCACTCAGTTGAGTAAAACAACCTGTAGTGGTTGGTAAAGAGAATTAAGACCTTGAGGCATGTTAGGATTATACATTTGTATCAGTAAAAGATAGCTAAAAAAAACTTTCCTACCCAAATCAGTGAATCTGGTAGCAATAAATTCAATAAATTCTTCCCAAGCTATTTTTACCTGTAGCTGGACAGCCACCCAAACCAGAACTGTGAAATAATCTGTCTTATGGGGTTTTTTTGGGTTTTTTTTAATAAAGGATCATACCTGTCCTGGTTACAGCTAGGACAGAGTAAATTTGCTTCCTAGTGGCAGGTAGAGTGCTGGGTTTTTTGCATTTAATATGAAAATAATGCTTATAACACACTGTTTTAGTTGTTGCTAAAGAGTGCTCACCTTAAGTCAAGGAATCTTCAGACTCCTAGTGCAAAAAACTGGGAGGGACAATAGTGGGGGAGCTGACTGAAACTACCCAAAGAGATAATCCATAACACAGAATATCATGCTCAGTATATCAGCTTGGAGGAGTTGGCTGGGAGGTGCTGATTGCTGCTTGGGGACAAGCTGAGCATCAGTCAGTGGGTGGTGAGAAACTGCACTGTGCATCACTTGTCTTTCTTGGGTTTTACTTTTCTCTCTCCCTCTTTTTGCCATTTCTCTTTTCATTACTAATATTAATATAATTATATTTTAGTATAGCTTGACTATTAAAATGTTTCTTATTGCACAGGTTTTACCTTTTTCCAATTCTCCTCCCTATCCCACTGCGGGGCTGGGGTGCGAGCAAGCAGCTGTGTGGTGTGTAGTCACCAGCTGGGGTTCAACCAGGACTGGTAGTGAACGGTAAATTACTGGCAGAGGGGAGTAGCTAGGAACGAGCTAGTAGAGGATGCAGCAGCAAATAAAGGTTTGACTGACTGATGAGGTCCATGTGAACATCATCTAACGTGGCTGAAGAAAAGATTACAAGACACTCACACAGGGACTCAACTGAATATATTAAAATTTCTTTTCTAGAAATGCAATGCTTGTTTTCTGTATGTTTTAGAAATATCATGATAGAATCATAGAATGGTTTGTGTTGGAAAGAAGCTTCAAGATCATCTACCTAGTCCATTCCCCTGGAAGCCCAATAGCAAGGAATGTTTGGTCCTTTGTCTAAAGACAGAAGACCATGGTCAACACCATGTCTTTAATCAGTATTATAGAAAACAAATCCATGAAAATATAAATTATTATGGTTTTCCATTTCCTGAGTTGTTTGTCTCTCTTTCAAAAGGCTGAAGCTGGATTTATATACATCCTTTACCTCCTATAAAACTTACTTCCATTTTGTTAGGATAAATCACAAACAGCCAGAATATGAGATAAGACCTTTCCAATGACCAGCAGCTAAAAAATTAGTTAACAGAAAATTAGTTAAGTGAATTATTATTCAGTCTGTCTCTTCATTCTTTAAGCTAAGACAGAACATGCTGATAAGCAGCTTTTCTTCTCTCCTATTAATATGGATAGTGGTACAATATTTAACTTTTCATTAGCCCAATACTGTATTTTTGTAATAGGAACTACAGCATAAATCAGATTTGCCATGTTACATGTTTATGGTTCAGTTTTAGGCATTTTTTCCTTAAGCAAGTCAAATTCTACAGTGAAAAAAATCCACATGGGAGCTTTTAAGGCAGAAAAAAAAAATTAACCTTAAATCAAGCTCTAAAATCCACAATTAAGGTACTTAAAAAACTCTTGAGTTTCATAACAGCGAGGAGTATTAAGTTACTATGGTAGCAGCTACTAAGTTTCAAATGCTAGGCCAAATACTCCCCTGTCCCAAAAGGGATGTCAGGCAACTATTTTTAAAATCTTTGTCACATTGCAATACCATTAATTACCATCCACTTGCATAGATATTCTTCATTAAACTAGAATACAGATTACCCATACTTGCCCAACGTTAGTCATCTGCCCAAAGTAAAATGAATACAGATTCCATGTTAGTATCTTGCTGAAGAACACAAACTCTATGGATATATGGCTAACTATCAATGCCCATCCTCTCTAAAGACATGGGAAGGAACAAACAAATAACAATTCAAGGTGTTATCAATCATACAATCCCATATATGCACTCTGGGGGATTGGGAAAATAATTTTTTTCTCTAAGGTGAAATTTCAAAGATGGAACAGTCCCTACCAGTTACTAAACAAGCAGTTTAAGAATAGTCTAGGTGAAACAAACATCATCCATATCACCACATTAAATTTCAAATTTAAGAATAGCAATATCTAAGAGGTATTTATTTTTATTAATGAGAACTCTCTACAACAGGTAAGAGTGACAGAAACAGAAACCCAGGCTGGCAGACACCTGGTGATCCACAAAAGTGTCTAGTCACCCAACTGCTCAAGGAGCTGCTCTTTTATCTCAATATTTTGAGATATTGTTGGAACTAACAATAGTCTTAAGTATTGGTAATGGCAGATTTTTAGACAATTTTGTTTCCATTATTAAATCTCAGTATTTTCATACAGCCAGAATTAAAATGTACTGTATGACACTGTTTCTGCAGCTACATTCTTGTCCTATATCAAGAAAGTACTGTGTAGATCTCGGTTTTAAATCATTAACTTTATTGGAATGAAAATACCTTAAAGCCTTAACCTCTCCCTGTTGCACACAGACACGAAAAAACCACGCAGACCTCGCCAGGTGGGAAGCAAGAAAAGGAGAGCGGGGTGAGACCCCGAACTTTATTTTATATCTTCTTAAGAACCACCGTGGATTGGAGGGAGAAATTACCACCCCTCAATCACACCGGTCAAAGGAAAAATCCATCAATTGTCTCCGCCTAGGAGAATGAAATGAAAACAATAAAGGACAGTTAACAAAACATAACCATGTTTACAGAAAGTGCATGAGAACTTCTACTACAAAAGTAAAAACACAGAACAGTAGAAAAACCAGGGCGACATCTCCCCTATTTTCTTTTCCATCCAGGTCGAACCCTTCCTTCCTTATTTCCAAGATACTAGTAATATACTTTGCTATGAGTTCTTCATATTCCAAACACAGTCCTCTCTAAGTCGCCTGCACCTCTGCACTGCACTGCCAACAAGGGGATTTTATGAGGCCCCATTCCCATCACTGCCAGATGAAGCCCAACTGCCCCATAACTCTCCCATAAACACCAACAGATTTGACTATCCCGCAACAGCAAAATATTTCTTCTGTTTCTATAGAAGCTTGTCTCCTGAAACTCCCTCTATGTTCTTCTAAACGCTGCACTGCCTAATCACTTACATATTTTTTATCTATGCGTGTGTTTTCCTTTACTTGTAGCACTTTCAATTTATCTTCACACAATTTTGTATGTTTACTTCTTAGGTCATTTCTCCCTAGGAGTCGTGAAAATGTTACGTTCAAATACTGTCTTCCCAAGCATCCAACAGTCCTCCCAAGATGTTGTCAAGTATAAATATATTCATTATTACTTCACACACATTCTTAATGAAAATACCTAATCAAAGGAATAAGAAATCGTTCTGCTTCTTTAATTGCTGGTAATAAACTTTTTACCATCATGTTGACTAGGCACAAGGAACACAAATTAGTGTCTCACTGTGCTAAACACTATGCAACAAACCAGCAGCCCTTGGAATAAAGCATTTGTTGATAGATGTACACCAAGGCAACAAATAGATACAGATCAACAGGCAAAAAAGATACCTGAAAATATAATTAGAATTTTTTGTATCTCAGCACATGTGAGATAACAGAAATCACACATACAGAACAGAAACCCAGGAGAACCCATTGTGTGAACTTGCAGCATATGTTTTGCACACTGCATTGGCCTATATATACTACCCTTTTTTTGTGGAAAAACTTCTAGGGAACTCTGCTTTATATTCATAAACAGAGAATTCAGATGGGAGACTGAGACCCAGTAGTTGTGTAACAGAAATAAAAACATTTTGTGTGACAGGGGGCACAACTGTGCTGAGTCTCACCTGAGTCTGTGAGGCACAAACATCACACTGATGGACAGATATTGCATAATATTTTATCCTGTAGGTGGCTATACACTCTTTTGCCTCTGGTCAATTCAAAGTTGCCATAGTAAGGCTATTGTTCATGACACCTGAAATGTCAGAGGAAAGTTTGTGCACATGGTGATGTTTATATATACACCCAAGTTGCACTTCAATTTCCAGCACAGAAAGTGCTGCTGGAGGGAGAAGTACCATAAATCAACTTCAGAACAGTGAGAAATTATTCCCAGTACCTGAGTGTACATATTTCAGCCGTGTACAAGCTTGGAACAAAACAGTAGGTTTAACAGATTCAAAAGATAGAGTATTTATAACCTGTTAAACTTACAGCATATGATGCAAAGAAAAGAGGGATTTTTTTTCCCTTTGTGGGATAACAAAAAACACAAACCGAAAATCCGTATTTAAAGTTCTTTGCTATCTGACAATTAAAGCCTATGATCACAACGTTTAACATAACATATCACGGTTTTATTTCTTATGGTTTAGTTTGGTGGGGGCTTTTTGTGGGTGTTTGTGTTGTTTGTTTGGTAGAGTTTTCTTCTCTTGGTTTGTGGGGCTGGGGTTTTTTGCTTGCTTTTTAAGTATTCCCAGTGATGACTCAATAGGCAGACTGAAACCACTCAGAAGCACAAAACGGTTGAGGCTGGAAGTCACCTCTGGAGATCATCTAAATTCAACTTCCCTGCTCAAGGGGGATCACATCCAGGTGGTTTTCCAGTATCTCCAAAATATTGTACAACCTCTCTGAGCAACATGTTGGGGAATCAATCACCACACAGTTAGAAGCTTTTCCCTTTTGCAAAAACAGAAATACCAGTTTCTCAAATGTATGCTCATTTCCTCTAGTCCTTTCGCTGGGCACCATTTGCAGGAGTCTGATTCATCTGTTTTCCCTCCCAGCAAGTATTTACACGTAAGTAAGATGCCGCTGTTAAGGAACTGTTACGAAATGCGACAATTTTGATTGAGTGCAGGAGTGATGTACAGAAAAAACACAGCACGGCAGGCTAATTAAAAAACAACAAAACCAAGCATTGCCCCCATAATGATTTTCTACTCTCAATTACATATTATAAAACTAATTCCAATAAATAGAAAGATAAGTGTTAGACACTGTGTTTGGTGCTTATGAAACCAAACTCTTCCTGCAAGGGCCCTTCTTTACAAAAAGCTGTATTATGTTCAGGTGGCTGGCTGTTTGGGTGTTCTTTTTTTTGGGTTTTTTTTTGGCTCATTTGATAGAAACACTGGAGGAGGATTTAAAAAAAAAAAAAAACATATGGTTTTTTCCCCATATTACCAAGTACACCCACATGAAGCAATTTTAACAAATTTTCCTAAGCAGGTCTGTGTGACTTGAGGATCTCTGTGAGAGATCTGATCAGATGAAAGAGGAAATGTCCAGTACCTGTGCTGGCGTCCGGTTGTGTAGCACCGACCCTTCTCACACAATGAGATATGTGAACGTTCCAGATACACTGGGTAATCACAGGGCTATTACGGCCTGTAAAATTAGCCATTTTAGATACTAAAATACATACAGGAGATCCCATTCCTTCATCCAGCACCTCTGATAATCTCATGCTCCGAGAGATGATCCCAGCATGACACCTAGTGGCAGCAGCATTTTTAACCCCATCAGTGCCTTTTCAGAAAGTTCTTTACTGCTTCCAAAAGATTCACGCCTATTCTTAAGTTTGTTCTAACGTACCTAAAACATCTTGAATTCACAAAAGAAGTGAAAGCCAGAGTATTCTCAAAATCTTGCAATTGCTTTGTTTTCTCACCTCCAAGCCAGAGTTTACTGAGACATATCAGGTACCCTTGTAAAACTGCTGGTAACTGGAGACAACCAAATATCCAGTAATTTTTTATTTCTTCATAACTTTTTAAAATTCTGCTTCTGATAAAACTCTCAGGAACAGGAATTGCTCAAATAAATGGCCTTAATAAGGCTGTAATACTCTTTTCATATTGAGGTTTAATAGTAAAAAGTTACTGCTTTGCTTCCATAAATAAACATGAGGTCAATGAAAATATTTAAGCAACTAACTCCCCTTCTCGCTAAGTCAGGAGATCCTAACATGCAGCCTGAAATATATCACACTGTTGTATGTATATAAACTACAATTTATAGAGATGGGTGTTACAGGTGTTATGTCTAGCATAACATGTGTTAGAGAGATTAATGATAATGGCCAGATTATACACACACACTCAAGTTTATAACCTTTTAAACAACAATAATAATATTGTCTCATATGGTCCAATATACGCTCTGTTCCCCAACTGGTATTTTGATACTAATTTTTAATCCTCTCATTAAAAAATAATTTATAGAACCAATATGACGGTGCTCATCTCTAAGATTAGTATAAATTCAGAATAACCACAAATGATAAGAAGGGAAATAAAGTTTTACCCAAAAATGGTAGACAACTATTACTTGACAAAGAGCTGTGCTGCCTAATTGTGTTGCCTGTTGTATTGGATTTACATGGCAATGTTTTGGTAGAGAGGGAACTACAGGGATGGCTTCTGTGGGAAGCTGCCAGCAGCTTCCCCCTTGCCTGACAGAGCCGATTCCAGCCAGATCCAAGATGGACACACTGCTGGCCAAGGCTGAGCCCATTGGCAGCAGTGGTAGCACCACTGTGGTAGCACATTTAAAGGAGGAGGAGGAAAAAAAAAAAGAGAGCAGAGAGAGAAGTGAACATATATGAGACAAAGATCTCTGCAGACACCCAGGTCAGTGAATAAGGAGGGGAAGGAGGTGCTCCAGGCACCAGAACAGAGACTCCCCTGCAGTCCATGGAGGTCCAAGGTGGAGCAGATGGATGCCCAAAGGAGCCTGGGACCTCATGGGAAGCTCATGCTCCTGGCAGGACTTGTGACCTGCACGGAACCCATGCTGGAGCAGCAGGACTGCACCCCTTGGAAGGGATCCATACTGGAGCAACTGCAGCCTGTGGGAAGGACTCTTGTTGGAGCAGTTCATGGAGGACTGCCTCCTCCACGAACATGTGGGAGGGGACCCAGGCTGGAGCAGGGAAGCATGAGGAGTTCTCCCTTTGAGGAGGAAGGGGAAGCAGAGACAAGAAGTGATGAACTGACCTCCACCCCATTCCTTGTCTCCCTGCACTGCAGGAGGGAAGGAGGCAGATCATTTGAGAATAATGTTAAGCCCAGGAACAAGGGATAGGTGGAGGGAAGGTGTTTTAAGACTGTATTTTATTTCTCATTACCCCACTCTGAATTTGACTGGCAATAAAGTCAGTCAAAGTCCTCAAGTCAAGTCTATTCTGCTCATGACAGTAATTTGAGTGATCTCTCCCTGTCTTTAACTAAACTCATGAGCCTTTCATTATATTTTCTCTCCCCTGTGCTGCTGAAGAGGGGAGTGACAGAGTGACTTTGAGAACACCCAATGTGCAGTCAGAGTCAATGCCTCACACCTATGATCAGAGCAATGTTGGTCCCCTCATCTATATGGATAAGCAAAAGGCTGTTACAGAGATAATTTCCTTCAAATAAAATAAAAAAAATAAAAAAGACAACAATAACAACAACAATAAAAAAAACTCCAACAAACCATAGCAGCAAGACTCATTAATTTCATTAAATTTCCAGGTGAGAAGAGGGTCTCATAATATCACTCTCTCTACAGCAGGCCAGGACTTAATATAGAAAAACAATTTCAAGTAACACATTTTCAAATTTGGGGAAATGCATTTCTAGATTGCAGTTTTGTCCTTGAGGCTTAGTGTTCTTTATTAATATATGCAAATATGCTTACAGAGTAAAAAGAAAAAAAAACTAAAAATATTTCTTGAAAAAACAGCACTTTGGTATATTCTTTATTATTCTTTATCAACTCCCCAAACACTAAATCTACAAAATAAGCCTTTTTTTGCTGGTGTTTTGTTTTGTTTTTGTTTGGAGGCAATGGAGGGGGCAGCATGTGGGTATGTGAAGGTGGTGGTATTTTTTTTCTTAGAACATTAGAATTACAAATCTCTTACAAATATCAGCACACAAATGCCTGTAACAGCCTTATTTATCCTAATTTGTGACATGTAGGAGTAACAGGTTAAGAGGAACCCTGTGCCTCATCAGACTGGTTGGATTCTGGAGTTAAAGTGGCTTCAATGTCTAGGTAGTGAAGGAGAGTGTTGCCTTCCAGGGCATCTCATCCATGAACACACCTTTCTACAGTCTTTGAAAAAAGCAGGAACATAGTTTGGTAATGGTCTTGTGATGCACAAAACCAGAAAACACTTGGTATTATAAAGACTTTTCAGTCTAACAAAGAAAGGCACAAAAACCCTCAACAGCTGGAAGTAGTAGTCAGTAAAATTCAAACCTTAAAAAAAGTAACAATGCAAATTGGTAGTAGCAGCAAGTGAAACTACACTGAGATGGATTACTGGAGAAATAACAAATCCTTCCCAACAGGTCTTTGAGGGAAGATTGGCTGTCCTTCTAAATAAGCTGCTGCAATGTCAGGCATAAAATATACAATCACTAAAAAATTCTATAAACTCCAAAAAGGATGGGATATCAAAAAGCAGTTTTAATCATGAGAGAAATTATATTCTAGAACAGATTTTCAGCAGGAAGACTGATACCTCATCTTTTTATTTGATATAGATAAAAAAATTATTTTCAAGCAAGCTTATTATCCAAGACCAAGACCTGATCTTCCTGACTCAAAGGATCCCCTTCTTGTCATATACCAATCATTTTAAATTTATTAATTTTCTTTTCTCGAGAAATTACAGAAAGCAGTAATTATTAGGAAGGTCTAATTTTGCTGTTGTTATGAATATTGAAAAAATTCCTTGAGGCTCAAACAAGTATCAAAACCCCCAATGTACTCTTCACAAGCAGCATCTGCTTTGAAAGTACACAGACTATCTAAAAAAAGAAAAAAAATTAGCAGGAACTGAGAGAAGAAACACATAAACCAGGAGTACAAAACAGCAATAAAAATCTTTTGCTTTAGGTCACATATTAAGAATATGAGAACAGCTATATGTACTCTTTGTCCTATGTCTTAACAGTGACCAATAACCAATGTCTAAAGAAAAATACCAAAACTTGAATGATTGCTCCCCCTGTATGTTCATTGCCTCCAACAGAGAAAATGGAAAGAAGAAGCAGGACTCAAATCTTTTCATTTTTGATCCAACACTATAAAGAACAAGATCTGCATGGTGCACAATGGGTTTTGGCTTTTTTTTTTAGAAAAGATCAAGTATGTATCTGTAGAAAAAGAAATATATATTCAAATCTATAGAATATTTTAATTTTGGTAAGACAAAAATGCCAAAATGGGATAATTAATGAAAAAATAATTTTCAAGAAATTGGCTATTACCACCATTTAAGACTATTTTTAGTTCAATACTTGAGCTGGTTAACTCTCTTAAAAGCTCACCTAATTTCTTTAATTGTCTATTTTTAAATTATAATTTTAGCAAACTACTGAGCTGGCAAAGAGATACATATTGAGATCAATTCCTTTTACTTCAAGTTAATGCCAAGTCATTTTACCATTTGGACATTTAACTCTAACAAATGAGTCACCACCACCAAAATACTTAATTGGTGTCACATGAAGAATTGCTTGAAGAGCAAAATAAATGTCAGTTTTTCACAAGTCTCTAAGCACGATATGAGCAGTAAGTCCCATTTTCAGAAGGCACTGTTCATCTCATTTAATTGAAGCTTAAAAGCGTAGGCACATAGCTTAACTATGATAAGCTTAATGAACTACCACGTTTGAGCTGTGTCAGAGTAACTAATAAAACTCATGTTCTTAAAACCAGCCAAGAGACATCTCTCCAACCTATCTGGGCTCATAAGAGACTTTCAGAAGACTCCATTAGTGTCCCTTACCATGAGCCAGCTTCAAAACTCAGTCAGTTAAATACAACAGAACAACATTTTAACTGCTTCAGGTACTTAACACTGCAAACCATATTACTTGATTATTTAAGCTAAAATAACTAACTTTCAGTTCAGTGGATGAGGACCCCTCCCCTAAATGATGTTCTGCTGACTGTGATTTTGGAGTGCAGTACCTACCAGAATTTCAGAACAGAGAATGAGGGGCTCTAATAATACCTGCTCCAGCCATGGCAGAGCGAACTTACCTCAAAAGCCCACCAGCACTGACAAAACTTCTTCAATTAAGTAATATATCAAAATGTATTTTAGGTGCCAAAGAATATCAAACCTAAGAACTGAGTAAAAAGAAATTCAATTTTATTTACTTTCATATACTTTACAGATACCATCTAGGAGAAAGTGTAAAAAAAAGTTTGAGACAATCAAATTAATTATTTCAGTATGCTTAATATAGGCACAATGCAGTTGAATTTTCATGCTTCACAACAGAAACTAAACATGAGCTTCAGAAAGGCAGTTATTCATCACGGAAAAATTTCTATCTTGGAGTAGTCTGTACAGTTTGTGAAACACCAAATATTGTTTGGCCTCAAGAAAAAAATAGGTCGATATGTCACTAGTCTGACAAAATAGGGCAGTTCCAGGATATGCTCCTAACTTAAATCTGGTTGAGTGACCATAAACAGGAGAGGACTTGCCATTGTTTCTTTCTCCCACTTGCCCTATGCAGCATGGAACAGGGGAAGGCGTTAATGATGAGGTTTTTTTGAGGTAGGCTTGTTTCAATCAAATTTCACTGTTCCTACCTTCTAGAGCTTCAGTAGACAGAAATTGCTGATCTCATTTACGAGTGGCTTTTCAGATCATGGAGGAGGACATTGTCGGCACAGTGACAAAGGAAGATTGAATTGTTATAGCCCCGTTAAATCTAGCTTCAAGATAAAAGGGTCATCACCAAATCCCACCGAGGTGACTTTGTACAAGTACAGGTTACTGCACCATAAATGCAGATTGGATCTTTTGGATGTGACATTGTATAAGTCATCCATTAAAGTTCTGCATGTTCTACAATACATGGCTGTTAACAGTAAGAGCCAAGCTTTGCAAGCACTGTTAAAAGTCAGACTGGTATTTCCTATATTTATAGACAGGAGCAATGAAATTACCATTTTCTTAAAGCATTTTCATTGTTCAGGTAAGGCACTGAGGCAACATTAAAGATAAAAGCTTAATAGAAGTAATTATTAATAATGAGATATAAACATTTTAAAGTCAGCCTTTTGATCCATGTAATATAGTAGTCATTAATAGATAGGAATGAAATAATTAGCTTAATTTATTAGCATCTTTAATGAGATTATTTTTCTGACTTGAGATAGCAGATACACATTAAAACACTTCAAAGGTGAATTGTTTTGCTATGATCATTTGCTCAGAGTAGAAGGTTTATTAAGTTTGAATAGCATATGCTGTGAAGATAGGGTAGTGTACAACCTCTGTTAAAAAATTCAGATACGACAATGACAAAGTGGAGAATTAGAGTGAGTGTGAATATGAGCAACTTTGGCCAGTTGTGACATTTAATCTGAAATTTCAATATTATCCTCCTCTTTGGGTTTAATATCTACTAAAACTAGGGAATATTTTATATTTTAAACCCAGAATTGGGATACCTCAGAGCTGTAAAGAGATTAAAAACCCAGAGCTCATGAAAAAGATGCTGGAATCACTGGAGTATCACAGCCTTGCCACTCCTTACTAAGGAGCTGAGGGGGCCAGACCTGAGACCCTGGGCTATGGGGAATCTCTCCATGCTTCTAGTCCTGCCAGATGACAGGACCATGAGGACTCAGGACTGCCAGAAAACCTGCTGCATGTCATATATGAAATTAGGTAATTGGCTTTTGCATATAAAAATCATCTTATAACCAAGTTAATAGTTGTTAAAGTTGTTAAGATAGTTAAATTGTTAAACCCCCCCCTCTGTAAACCAATGTCCCTCCCCAGCAAATGATCCATTGGTGAAAGGGACTTGTGATGGACTTTGGAATTCACCAATCATCTTGTGCTGTGGGGTAGGACAGTGGTGGGTTCTGCGAAGAGCTAAGAGGGTATAAAAGTAAGATCCCAGAGCCCTTCCCCCTCTCTCTCCCCACGGGCCCATCTGGTGAACATCTCCTGCAGCTGAAAAGCATTGCGTAAGGGGGGGGGAGGGGCCCATCTCTGTTCAGAGACCTCGTGGTTTTTTGTTTTTTTTTTCCTCTCTCTTTCTCTTGTTTTTCATTTTAAGCGAACCTTACTTCAGATTAGCTGAGGTGAAGCCAGTGCTGAAGAATTCTGCTGTGGGTACATAGCCAATTTGGCTCCAAGGGTCTCTAATCCTGCGTTCCCGGGGTGGTTTTTTTATATGGTTTTAAGAATTCAGATGCTGTTATTTTCCAAATTATTTTTTGTAATAAACAATTTTTTTTAAATTAAAATAAGAGTTGTTATCATTTTTAACATGCAGAAGCAAGATCCAGGATTCCTGCTCACAGCCAAATTCTGAGACCACTGGATGCACCTGCCAGTGTAACAGGTCCCAGATCAGAAACGGTTTGACAACAAGAAATGAGAAAACACATAATACTACATTAAGGAACCTGCTTTATGGTTTTCTAACCACCAGTGTCCTAAATATCCCAGTGTCCATCTGGGACCTTAAAAGCCTTGAAAGACCATACATGGATTTCCAGGCTAAAGAGTCCTGACATCTCAACAGACTAATTCTTTGTTTTAGTGCTTCCCCCCAACCCAGAAATACTGAAGTCTGGCAAGCTGCAGAGCCGGAATCAGTCCAGGCAGCAGAGCTGTCTGCACCTTCTGACCCTTCTCTTTACCAGGTGGGAAGCAAACCAAACAGATCTTACGGTATTATTTAAATCATAAATTCAACAAACTCTATATTTCTATGAAATACAAGAATGTGTAACTTCTTTCTAAAAACCTTAACAGTGGAAAATTCTTAAACTCAGTAAGAACCCTATTAAAAATCAGCATTCAGAAAAGAACAACAGAACAACAGTGAAAATTGGAGTGAAATTCCCAATTCAACTGAATAGGAACAAAAAGAATGTGGACAGGATACTTTTGGAGGAGAAGCTAAAGGAACATCCAGTTCCTGTCACTGCCTCGGGGAGAACAAAATGCTCTGAGGACAAGTTGCAGGAAACCTCACAGCTTGAAGAGGGTCTGGAAATACTCCAGGCCTACAGATGGGGACCTAGAAGCTACAGGGTTAAGTCTAGAAGCAAAAGGCAGCCTCAGAGCCTACAGAAGCTACATTGAGAGAGTGACCTAATTTTACTAGAAAGAAAGGGAAACCAAAGATCCAAAAAGATAGATGTCTAGAAATTTTGAAGACACGGGGAGTCTATTGTAAAAATAATTGTTATGGTCCCTACATTTGGATAAAGGACATGAAAGAGAAAAGACTGAACACTGAAGATGTCATCCTCCCTGGGAATGTCAGCCAGAACTGTACTCTGGGTTTAATTTTAGACTATCTGCACCGTGCCCCACCAAGCACTCATGCTTTCTGTTCTTACAGTCTGAAAGGACTATTTCACCTCTGTGTCCAAAACAATAAGATCCAGACTAAAAATTAGGTAAATAATTCCATCTAAATAGATTTTGTTCACACCACCATTCAATATTATACTACTGAATTTATTCTTTCTTTGTTTTCTTTTCTGAAAAGTATCTGCATGTCTGGATTTCAGTCAGAACTGTGTGGGTTTTCATACAGGATTCATCACTATAGTAACCAAGAACAAATCACCAAGTGTGAGGGGATTTCTGTTTCCCTCCTTTTTCTGTTTTTGTTTTTTTTTTTTACCTTTTAAACTGACAGTGAAGTGGGACACACTGAGATGGCTGAGATTCTCAGAAGCTTCCACAGAATTCCAGTGACATTTGGGTTTATAAGCCCTCTACAATCCACCAGAAATCTCTCCATAAGTAAAATTATGTAGGAACTTTCTGCAGTGTTTTAAGCCCATGGCTACAATAAGAGTAAATGTTGTTGCTAATAATTTTATTAATAGGATGCACAGGGCAGATAAAAGGTTGTACTCGTGAGTTTTCTAGCCTCATCTTCCAGATGAAAATGTGGATGATTTTGAGACAAGTCAGAAAGCGTATCAAGGACCATCGATCTCTGGTTAAACAGATTATAAAAAGCCTGAGCCAAACGATTTGAATAAAATCTTGGGATAAATATTGCCTGTCCTTTGTAATCATTTCAAGAAAGCATTTCAAGCAAAACAGGAGTTCTTTTTTCCACAGAAATATTCCTAAATGCAATGTTCCTCAAAGCATATGCATAACTAAGCCACTGAAAACAGTATTCAAGAAAAAGTACTAACTGAAAGACCATATTTGTATGTGTATGTGTGTGTATGTCTATTATAATAAGATTCATTAAGATCTCAGGCTCCTCTGCAAATATCAGCTGAAAGCAAGTGCTTAAGTTTCTCTCAGTGTTACCACAGAAAACTTTTATTTAGCATTTGTATTTATCTGCCAGCAATGTTCCTTATTTTGACTCTGTTGCTCTTAAAAAGAACTATGAACATGAAAATCCTGTAAAATTACTGTAGAATGTACAGTGTAACAAACAGAGCTCTTGTTTCACTTCCTTGCTAACTTCCTAATGACATACATTGCACTGAAGTGTCAGAGCAGGTATCAGGAGTTTGCTACAATCAGACACAGATTTCTAACTGTGGAATGCAACTCTAGGAATACTTGACATAATGTAGTCCAAGAACTGAATGACCAAAACTATGCTTAACAAACAACCCCCCGAGTCTGAATCACTGAAATAAATTTCAAAAATGAAAAACAGCATAGATGAAATGGGTGTCTGATGAACAAATTTCAGTCAACAACTATTATCAGCTAACACTGCATATACGCAGGTGTAGGGAAACGACATTTGAACAGTCATAATGACTAAGTTTCATCCTGAATGAAAGTTAAATTGAACCTACTCATATAGTCATTAAACATAGCAGTTTAAAATGCAAATGTCACAAACTGCTTAATTCCATTATACAATTTCCACACTTTACAAATAGAATGTTTTCCTCCTGCAACCTTATCAGCACAGGAAAAATGTAGCAGGGTAGGAAGACTTGTACATTTACTTGTGCAGGTAAGTAAATCCAAAACAAGATGACTGCATCAGTACAAAGTATCATAAATAGAGATAGAGCAGTTCAGGTTCAGTTAATCTAGTCCAGTACTTTACCAAGCAACAAAATATTTTGGGAATTTCACTACTATTAGCTCACTCATAATGAAATTACTTTGCCATATCTGGTTGCTTGAATAAAGCAGCTATTTGCACCTTGAAAAAAGCCATCATATGCAACACCAGATCCTGCTCACAGGAATGAGATCTCAAGTGGAATGACAGGATTCAGTAAAAACAGGACATACAGGGGCCTAATGAAGTGACAGCATAGCAGTAAAGCTACAATGCTGTTTGTTCACAACCTACAGGTTTGCACTAAGGAGTTGCTATAGAAATGTGGAGATTGAGTCCTACATTTAACCCCAGCACTTTTCTCTCAGTTGTCACGAATTTTTACACAAGCTAGCAATGAAAACTATTATACAAAAACGCTATTTATGGTCAGTTTCATCTGGTGAATTACGTAATAAACAGAAGGCAAAGGAGGGAGAGCTGCACTGTTACTGATTTATTAAAGCTGAGGATGAAGTGAGCATTCTGCATAATCCAACTTCTGCCTGTCAGTACTTTGCCTTTACACTGAGCTCAATCATTTGTATTTAATGAAAGTTTAACTTGTATTTGGCTAAGGCATATTTTCTGAAAGTGATAGAAATGACATTAAAAGATAAAAAAATACACCTTCCATGACAGTTTATTTTAGCAGTTCATAATGTTCATTTATGTTAAAAAGTACCCATTTCTAATTTAAATTTGGCTGGCATCAACCTTCTAGGGCAATTATCTCCTTTTATTTCCATATAAAATGAGAAAGCAGTTGTTCTCTTTCCCAACTTGCTTAGAAAGCCCTACAGTATTTTGTAACAAGACATTTCTAACTATAGGATAGTTCAGGATTAGTTTCTCCCCTCCCAGTGACAATTTCTGACTATCAACATACTGATTCTACTAACCAAAAGAAAGATACAAAAGACTGAAACATTATAAAATGACAAAAAGATTGAAGAATGATGAAGGACTCAAAATGCACCCAAATATCACAGAGAAAATACTTGCTTGTCCAGCTGGCCAAGATGATTAACTGCTAGCCAAATAAACTCTTCTTGGGATGAGCAAATATAGAGGAAACAGCATCTAGACGTTACATAAGATGGGCTCAGTCCTAAAAAAGTCCCCTAATAGAGTGTTTGAGAAGTAAAAAATAAGCAGCATATGAATGAGTTTTAGAGCACATGAGGACATGAAGACAGAATAACCACCACTTCCCTGCTAAGAAAACTGGACACTTGTTGAAATGCCTTGCAAGGAACTGCTGAAAAAAGCAGAGTTAAGAGTCTGCATTCAGTTCCCCAAAGGCAGCAATTGGCTAAGATGACACTGGCTGATTAAAATGGATTCTCTACTTTATGCATAGCAGAGCTACAGAAAGAGGAGATTAGGGTATAAGACTAATGGGGCAGAACAGCTAGAGTTATGAAAAAACTGTACAGCTAAATTATCACCCCAAGGACCAACCCATAAGGATGAAGAGTTTTTAGTGTGCCCAAAGTCTGTATTCTGTTATATGAGTTTACCACCTTGTATTTGTGGAAAATATGCCATCAGTATTTGTGGAATTAAAAACAAAAAACAACTTATTTTCCTTAGTAGCATCTTGGGGGAAAAAAACCAACAAACTTTACTTAGCATTAGAATATATAACAAGAGGAAATTAATGAAAACATTGACTCCATTAACAGCCATCCTGTTCTTGTAAATAAGAAGAATTGCACAAGAAAATCTCCCAAATATGGAAAATGTCAGATTAATAACCACCACCCCCTGAAAGAAAGCATCTAACTAATGAGAATAGATCTAATTTATGTCCACATTGACAGCTGTCTTAGAAACAGATTCATGGGTTCCCGATAACATTCTTTCAAACCTGTTTCCGTAGCAACTGCCACCCCATACTCCTTTCCCTAAGGCACAAAACATCTAATAAAATAATAATAATAGCAACAATAACAACAATACTATCTACTTCCACAATGTCTATCAGGAGAATAGGTTAGATTTCTGCTAAGAAACAAGGTTGACTCTTACAGTGGAGATTCAATCTATAGCAAACACATCATAATGTATTCTTTTATTATTTATTTAGTTTTGCGAAATGGAAAACACAAATATACAACTCTCTAGAACCAGAGTGAACTGTCCTTTCATTCAAACCATTTGCTGCTGGTGGTAATGAATTTCAGGAAGGAAAGCAGAGAAACATATAAAAGAGAAAAAGGAAACACAGCAAGAACAATCAAATAAGCTCTAATTTTAGCTTGTTGGTCAGGTTCTGTCCATTATGAATTGATTTAGGCAGTCTTCCTGACAGGTGTTGAAAGAACTGGGAAAACCTGTTAACTTTTCAAGTAAGTGATGCCCACTATCAAGATCAGTGATATCTATTCTTTCTTTGGCAGTAGTGATAAAGGAGTGTAGTATTTTATAGCTCTCAGAATATTCCAGGAGAGTTGTAAAAACAGATTTTTCGCTACAACTATTCCAACAGAGCATGAGAATTTAACCAAGTAGTGCATCTGGTATAAAGCCTAGCAGAAATACCAGTGTATGATACCATAATAGTACCTGATATATGCTCTCTCTATTCTCTCATGGATTGTGCATGACTCATATATGCTCCATGATTACTGTAAAATTGCTGAAAATCTATACAATTATTCTTTCACAGTAGATAGATTAAACAGATTTACACATCTTATAACGGTACCTACTAGTGAGCAGATATTCTTGAGTTATTCCAGAATCTGGTATTTTGATTATTGAACCTATTACAAAAAAATATTTTCAAACATATTCTCAGGACAACATGCAGACCAACAGAATAGCAGTAATGAGAACAGGTACATTTACAGAGAGATCTAAAAATCAAAATTCAATAAACAACCTCCGCACACACCCCCCCATACTTTTTAATACAACTTAGCATTAGACAATGGGTTCAAATTTCTGATGAGCAATGTAGTTTGCCTTGAAGCTGTAGACTCACATCTAGGGTTACCACATCTTGAGTGTGTAAAAGAAGCCTAGTAAGTGTGGAAGTGATCTTAGTACTACACGGTACTGCTGTTTTGGCCAGCACTGCTCATATTCAATCCGTTTGATCCAGAGGCAGGCTGAGTAGTTTCAGATCTCTGTAGACAGATTTACACATTGAAAACACACACTCCCATGGAAGTTTTCTGTTCTTATTAGCAAAGAGTAACTGAAAAAAATGAAGTCTTGAAACAAATTTCAATTTCTTACAAGTAAGGGAACCAACAGTGAAATGGTCTAAAAGGTGAAGAAAAAGAGTCCCACCATTTCCTGTCCTCAAAATGCAGGGACTTAACCATCATGCTGTGAAGCATGCTTTCTGGAAAGAGTTTGCAGTTTGTTTTTGAGAGAGAAAAATGCATATGCAGAGTAGCTTCTTCCATGCTTGTGATCAGTGAATCAGTTCTTGAATATCTCCAGTAAGGGAGACTCCACAACCTCTCTGGACAGCCTGTTCTGGTATTGGTCATATGCACAGTAAAAGTTCTTCCTCATGTTCAGGTAGAACTTCCTGTGCATCAGTTTCTGCCCATTGCCTCTTGTCCTATTGCTTGGTACCACTGAGAAGAGCCTGGCTCCAACTTCTTGACATCCTCCCTTCAGATACTGATAGATATTTGTGAGGTCCTCTCTCAGTCTTTTGTTCTTGAGACTGAACAGGCCCAGCTCCCTCAACCTTTCCTCATAAGAAAGATGTTCCAGTCCCTTAATCATCTCTGTCACCCTCCACTGGACCTGTTCCAAGAGCTCCGTGTCCCTCTCATCCTGAGGAGCTCAGAACTGGACACAGCACTCCAGATGTGCCTCACTCACCAGGGCTGAGTAGAGGGGCAGGATCATATCCCGTGAATTGCTGGCAATGCTCTTCCCAATGCACCCCAGGATACCTTTGGCCTTCTTAATCAGACATTCTGATCCTAATCCCTTCTTACTTTAAACCATACAACTTCTTTGAAATACCACACAGTTAAAGCAGTACAGCATGTGATGCAAACCCTTAAGTAACTTTCCAAACAGGCAGCTCAGATAACACTAAGGCTAAAATATAACATTGTGAATTCTCTACTTAATCAGGTGCAAAGAAAATTAGACAGAGCAGTGATACAGAGTGGCAGCGAGGGAGATGCAGCCTGAGGGAGTAAACTGGCAAGCCCAGAACAGCACCCCTCTATGTGATTCCCTACACACAGTGACCATTTAAAAAACCAGAGGACCGAATTTACATGTATAGCCAAGGGAGCAACAATAAATGAGCATTACAGTGATCCTGTTTCTCAGGAAAGTGAGAGCATGTCTAAAGCAGGATGCTTCAGCTGGCAGACTGACTGCATCCGTGTGTTACTTGCTTTGAGGGCACAGTTACATTTTGTTTCAACAGGATGCAGCTATGGGTTTCTGACACTCAATGCCACTCCAGGAGGCTAAGTCTAGGCTAGACATCTCCAGCACAATCACTTTCAGAGAGCAGTAGATGCTGTGCTGAGGTTCTGCATATCCCATTCCTTCTTTATCACTGACAACAGCACACATGCATTACACACAGACACATACAATAAACATGAGCTGCACTTTAACCTACACTTTTGTTGGTATTGAGGCTTCTCATGATGTTGCAGATTTTCTCCCTGAGACTGGACTAGTTCCTCATGTTACATCTGTGCAAGCTTAACACTGGTATCTGTGCAGTCTGAGTAAGTTCTGATATTACTAATCCTTTCTTTTTCTCCCCAGTCTCCCTCCCCTAATTACTGTGCAAGAAAGAAAAGAAGAGGCTGAGATTACAAGAAACAGGTTGTTTAAGGATTCACTTTCCAGACATTCTCCAGCCTCTCAATATAAAAGCACTAACAGTACCTGGATGCTCACCTGTTCTTTCTCTACCACTGATTCAAAATAAAACCTTGGGTAATTTACATCCCTATAACTTCTACTGTCTCCAAAATACAATACTAAAGCTTATACTAATGCTAATTATTAAGTGCTAATCCTCAATTCATAGCAATTTTAGTGCCTATATTGAAACTAAGACACTTTTCTAACAAAAAAATTACTTATCTGCAGTGAAAATATTTTAGTTAATAATGATTAAGACACAGCAAAACTTCGCTCTAAAATAGACAAAATTTGCAACAAGCAATAAATATAGCCCTCTTTTGTTATCTTTCTTGCACTTGAACATCTTATTTCCTTAATAAGATAAAGTTCACAGTGCCTTTTTTTTATAGTTCAGATACAATAAGAAAACAATAAAATTAACAACAGGAAGTAGGGCCATTTTACTCCATTTTAACACCAAAGCAGTAATCTGTTCCCAGATCATTGTTATTTCTTCTTGAATAGATTCATTATCCCAGTTGTCCCATCAGCTATGGCAGAAGTTAATCGCTTTTAAAGCAAGAAAGGCAGAAAACAATTTCCCCGTGCGGTTCATGAGAGACACTGGGTTTTATTTTAAAGCTCGTGCAGAAGGAAATGCAAGCGAGAGGGCAGACTGGTGGCTGTTCCGTGTGCCATTTCAGCTAGAAAAGATGCATGGCAGCTCTGTGCAGCTCCAGCCCCGTGCGGTGCATGTTCTCCTAATTGAGGGGAGCATCTCTCCAAGCTCCCGTGGCAGGCTGCCTAGCCGGGCGCGAGGCTGGCTCCTGGCAGGTGACAAAGTGCTCTCGCTCCACGGCTCACCAGGCTGCGAGGGCACTGCTGCTGCCGAGCGAGCCGGGGGAAAGCGGGGGGAGCACCGAGGAGAGCAGGAGGAAGAGCAAAATTCCAGCTGCACTTGCTCACATAAGAGCTCCCTGTTAAACAGCCTTGGAAACAGCCACAGCACCAAGTTCAGAGGAAGCCTGCACGGTGCCAAGTTGGCACCTGCTGGGGAGGAAAGGAAGCTGCTGGGGAAAAATAACTAGAAAGATAAAAGGGTGAGGAGTCACTAGAAAGATGTTAAATATTTAAAAGAAGTGTGGAAAATGGATATTAGGTGCTGCTTTTGCCCTAAAACTGCAGTTTGGTAGGAAAACCTAGGTCATATAAAAAAGCTTAGAAAAATGCAGCCAATGCTGTCTCAGGTATTTGTCTTGCTGAAGTAAGCCAGCTGGGCAAAGCACAATTCGGTGGGCTGTTATGCAAGGCAGACGGAAGGTTAAATTAAATTTCAGGAAACCATGCAAAGATGAACATGGTGTTCTCCACTTCATAAAAGAAAGTAATTTCACTGGGAAATTTATCTTTTGGTATAGGTATAAGACCTATTTATTAAAATGTTTAAGATGTCTTCCCTAGTGCCCTAAACCAATTTAAGCACTGCTACTGCAATTTGCCTACCAAAAATTCACCAGTGAGTACATGAGTGTAGAGTACTTCTGGTCCTGCAGTCTCAGAGGTGACTCACATTACAAGAACTCTCTCACAATGGTTTTCACTCTGGTACCCAAAAGCTTTATAACCATTAAAATTAAATACTAACATGCCACCACACAAAAAAAAAATGGTGCTTTAAGAAATGTTTTTCAACAATTATTTGAGCTAAGTAAATACTACCTACTTTTTAAATAATGTAAAACATATAACACAATTATCAAGACTTGCCACCTGTAACAAACCCATTGTAGGACAGAACAGGTTATACTAATGGGGTCAGCAGAAAATTGCAGTGTCAAGCTATGCCTCTAAACTTTAGCAACCCCTAACAGAGCAAGTTTAAGAGCATTTGAAGCTGTATTCTAAGTATTACACAATCACCAGTATTTAGCCACCGTGATCATTTGGACATTTTGCTAATGTGATCTGCGGGGTTTTTTAGCTAAACTGGAAGCAGAGGAAACTTTTGATCCTTGGTGGATACAGCTACAAAATTCTGATTTTAAGTAGAAAATAAAATATGTTCTTTTTGGTCATTTTATTCTGCTCCACAAGATGCCTTTTTAATTATTTTGCTGGAGTTTCCTAAAATTCTCCCTGCTCGGAGGCTTCTATCTGCTTGTTACCACTATGAACGAAATTGCTAATACAGACTAACGTAAAAAAAGTATGAATCTATGGTAATAGAAAATTTCTCTGAGGAGTTATTTAAAAATAGTGTGCAGCCAAAACAAGCAATTTCACTTGCATAAAAGGACAGTAAAGAATAGAGAAAAGGAGGGACTGGGAGTTATCAAAGGGACCACAGATGCAGACATAGGTATCAAGTAAGTTTCAGGTAAGTGTTGTCTGAGTACACAGAAATCAATCAGCTAGGTATTAGCTACTTTTGAGAATTCAACCTCATTTTCTCTTCACGTGAGAGATGTTATAACAGTGAAACAGGGACACTTGGAAAAATCACCCAATGAATCATAAGCTTAATTGAGTTAGGAAAAACTTTTGCCTAAGTGAAAAAAACATCCACACAATTTTTCATGCAGAAATAGTCTGTATCACAGCAGAAATCAAGGGAATATAAACAGAGTGGTGAAATGGCCGCTGCTGAGATGGAGGAACTGGTGGGAGAGGAGAAAGCACAAGAGGAATTTGGCATTGTTCTCAGCGCCCAATCTATCCAGCAATTTCATAGCAACAACAAAAAACACTAGTTTGAAATGGTGGGAGGAAAGGTCCCTTAGTTTTGTAGAAGGAAAGGAGGTGGAAAGAAAGGGACATTCTCCTCATTCAGGATCTCAGAATTGCTTTGTAGGAAATGCACAATTCAAATTGCTTCCAATTGAAGGTCAAACTTGGTGCCATGCATAAGCACAGTGTTCATGAAAACTTTTCATTGCTTTCAACAATGAAAAAATACAAAATTAATATATCTACTGAATTAAACCTGATGTGGTTTAAAAAATGAGATCCAATCTGTTTTCAATTTAATCATTCATTGCTCCTATGTTATTACACCAAAAGACAGAACAAGCTTAAAATGCAATAACTTAGTTAAACAAAGCCTGATTTTATGATGCAAATGTCAGTCTTCACAGTTCAGTAAGTTCTTTTACATGTTACATGACTTGTCTACATTACCTCAGCTGACAGGCTTTTTTATAACTCTTTTTTCAGTATGTATCAGGGTCCCTGATTCTACCACCCACAGCCATGCTGATCCAAACATTATCTGAAGTTATGCATGGTTGTTTCACAAGCAGCTCCTACTCTGCAGAATGACACATGGTAACCTTCATGTTCGGAGCAGCTCACAGGAGAAATCCTGCCCAGCCCTCATGGAGAGCATATTTTATTCCTCATACATACACACTTTGCAGGTACAACCAAGGACCTACATTCTAAGTTGTTATATGTGCCAACAGCTCCATGTATTTTTTTTCCTGTTTGAGAACTAAGGCACCATCAATTACATCACCTCTTCCTTCTCTTTACTAGCTGAGGTTAAAAAAAAGCTCCATACGTAGATTAATTTGCCTGGTTTTTCACTGGCTCAAAAAAGCAAGCTAATGAATTAATCAACGTTAGGAAAAAAATATTTTTAAATTACTCGGAGAATATATTTAAACAATGAAGAAATGAATTATTCAAAGGTAGTGAGTCATATGAACCAAATACTGTATGTTAGAGAGACAGTCACATTAACTAAGAGTCAAACACTTCAGGCAGATATACAAATCCAGGTATCGGTAAGGGAACCGAAAAAACTGCCCCATTGAAATGCTGATAATCCCTGTGAGAATGTATTTAAAGTAGCTCCTAATTAAGAGAATTCATCCACTTTCAGCCACACCAGAGCAGTTTAACCCTTTAACGTAGAGACATCTTATTCAGTAACAGAATTATTCAATTAATTTTTCTTTTGCTGCAAGAAACAGAGTAATTTAAATTTGCTGTAACACAAGTAATAAAAGAGGAGACTATACTAAATAATGTCAGCATGAAGCAAGACTCAATACCTTACCTATGCCACAGTCCAACATAAGCAACCAGCAAATAATCTATTTTAAATCACACCACACAAATAAACAATTTCTTCAAAGAGGCAGTTTATGAAAACTAGGAATGCCTGATGTCCATCTTGGATATCAGTCAAGAAGAACAATTAATTATTGGTCATATGAAGCAAAAAGTAATATCTTGTGCTCAAGCTATGCATGGAAGTGTAAGGTAAATAACCAATACTGATACGTACAGCTGTGAAATGGAAAAACAAGACATGCATAAGCAACAGGGGAGGAAAGACACTCCCTGGGTTATGCTCCTGGGGAAGGATTCCCTTTTTCTCTCCCACACTAGGTGGTCATAAGTCTACTTTCTCTTGCTCAAGTCCCCTCAGAAAGGCTGTGTAAATGATAGAGTACTAATAGCAATACAAACATAATTAGGATACACTACACATTAGACTAAGCTGTACACAAATGCCACATGTGCATAGCTTTTCCACCAGAAATTGAAGAAAACCATGTAAGGAATTGTTTTGCTAGAATTCAGAGACTAGTTTGAAGATAAAACTTTCAGATTGCAGTTCCCTCCTGGCCTATTTATTCATTCTGAGTTTGGCAGCTTTGGAAAATCGTCTGTAACAATCACCCCCAACACTCTGTGGAGTGGAGCTATCTGTCACTGCATGCAACTAAATATCTGTCACTGCATGCAACTAAAGATGGAGTACAGATGGGCAATAACTTTATTATGATGGGAAATAAATATTAAGTAAATTCCATAATAGCATCATTAAATAAACTTGCAAGTATTTTAAATTTGAGCACAGAGAGAAAATAAAAATGATATGACTTCCAAGAAAGCACAAACTTCCATCACTTCTTCCCGCTTGAGTGGCCTTTTGTTGAATGCAGAGAGCACAGTGACCATCAACATTTTTCATGAGGCAAATAACCACAAAACCATTTCCCACCAGGGATGCTTGTTACCAGAGGGACAGGTAGGTCTACTTCCACCAAAACTTCTATGCCTTCAGCCTTGTTGCATTTCCCTGCTGCACTGAGCGTGGACAATACGGACCTTAGCACCAAGCAGAGCCCTGCGGCAATGCCAGAGGAGGAGGCACAGCCGGGAGCTGGACGAGCGCTGCATCTGTGGCGCAGTCCTTGCACGGGGATCCCTGCCAGCAACGCTGCATCGCAGCTGCCACTGCCAATTATGTCTGCTTCCCCATACGGGAAAATTCTTATCCTGGGTGAAATTAATCCTAGGTTTACCAAGTCTTTACATTTCAAACACATGAAGTGGCCACATTTTGTAAAAAAATTGCTCCAATCCCATTCTTTCTTTTTCTGATTTACAGCCGTCCCATCATTAAAAGAAATGAATCTAAAGTGTTACATTTAATCTGAATGTTTTTCATCTCAAAACATCAGCTAAGATTTTCACATAGCTATAATAGATGTTTATCACTTTTGGAGGTACAAAACTATACAAATATCATGTATAATTGGCATAGTGCCAGGATTACTTGTTCTCAGTTCTGACTTTCTTGGTACAGTAATGTCCTAAATTATCCAGAAAGTCTAACAACTGACAAAAATCCAAAACAAAACAAACCAAAAAAAACCTCAAAGCACATTAAAAGTAATAATTCCTATTCTTTGAGAAAATCCAGCATTTCAAATTACATTTTCATTTTCCATCAGGATTACCATTAACATACAGACATAATGTTTAAGAATGCCAGGACAAAGATTTTTTGATCAAAACAAAGACTTTCCCATTCCTAAGCAGCACCACCTGTGTCAGCCTGATTTGAACTGTATGGAGTCTACCTGAGTCTCTGTAGTGCCCTATGATTTGTTCTCCTCTGCTGGCCATCCTTCCTTTGAGCTGTTTGTCCTCAAATGAGACAAAGTGGTTCATCCAAAGGTTTAACTGGCACAAATAACTCTGGATGTCAGAAAGTCTAGCCCACACACATATTTCTTTAAGGCATCATAGCAGTTTAGAGGAAGCAAAGCAACAAACAAATCAGCAAACCAACCCAGTTAATTCCAATTCAATTAAATTAAAATATTGTGATTCAGGTCTATTATACCCATAATTGCTTTCACTTTGTCTCAGTGGAGGAGAGGAAGAAAAGAAGTTTACTAAGTTATTTCTAATACATATGGAAACAACACAACAAATCACCTACTAAAGCTTTCAGCTAGAAAAGCTAAGCAGCAATTCACAACTTAGTATTTTCATTCAATACTTGTGGAACCACAGATATTATAAGAGGAATCTTGTGCAGCATCTGACACTCAAGTATGCTATAATCAAAGCTGTATCCTTCCTGAAATATATATTTTCATCAAAACATGTAGTTTGGTCAAAATATATGTGATCAGACTTACAGAAGCAAGAGGGTAAACTGAATAACATGTAGACCTTCACGTTAGGTGAAGCACTGCAGAGGTTTTTGCACATTGTATTTTTAACTCCTGGAGAACATGATAATTATAGTGTTCCTTAAGTAGATCTTTTATCTAATGCATACAATGGGATATTTTTTGGAAGCAGAGTGGAGGCTAGCTGTAACTCTTCACCTCAGTAGTGTCATTGGAAACCATCCCCATCTTCAAAACAGAAAAGCCGATCAATTATATTTAAACACCAAGCAATTATCTATATTATTGTCATCAAAGCAAACTGTATTTCTGTAGAACTGTAGCAATTCATTTCAACACGGAGTTCTATAAAATAAGCAAAGTAGTAATAGAAGTGCAAGGTTTGTCAGGAGAGTATATGACTTTTTAACACTTCCCATGTTTCCCTTAAAAGATTTTATTCTAGATATTCATTACTCAGACCTAACAGAAACAGCAAAGAAATGTCAGACATTTGCACTGGAAAAACATACTGTGATTCTGAAGAACCTCAAATATTCCCTCTGGGAGGTGCTCACCACACATAGTCCATCACCAGCTTTCTGCGTTGACTGTTTTTTATCCTTTTATCTTAGCATAAAGATACTACTCTTTAGGGCTCCTTGTCAAACTCTTTACTAATTATGTGTACTGGCTGCATATAACACAGGTAGTGGGAGACACTCAGGTCAGACAATTCTTTCTATGCCATCACCTAATGAGTACCAAACAGTTTGAGTGGAACTGAAAATTCCTCATCACTGCCATTGAGTTTGTAAACATATTCATTGCAGACAAAATGAGCTCTTGTGACTTAGGAGACTGTAAAAAACGGAGCTCTTTTGAGCTCATTTGCTGTATATTCTGAGTTCCACTGACATACTGCTTCTTTCCTTAAGTGGCATCTTGCATAAATAAAATTGTTATATTCATATTTACGCCACAGAACTAGAGCTCAACTGAAACATAGTTCCATCACCAATATCTGAAGCATAGGCTAGAGAATTCTATTTGGTAATTTTTCACTGTATTTTCTCATAGCAAACACAAAACAGACAAAAGAGATATTTCTTTAAAAAAATTTTATCTCCCAAGAAAGCTCATGCCCAAATAGTGAAAAGTAAGTGCTGGAAGAAAGCAATCTGGCAGCCACTGCCTCTGCGCAATAAATATGCCAGTGCACTTGAAACACCACTGTAAAAACCTTTATGACATTTATAAGGAAGGTTTCTAAATACACACTGAAATACATCGAGCTGCTGTTTATCTGCCAATTTATTAGATGCGCTCATTAGTAGCAAGCTATCATAACTTAATCCAAATAGCTCACTTAAAAATATTTTCCACAATCTACTAAATATTCTGCATTAGTATCTACCCATGAAGGTAATATTACAGACAAAACACCTATTCTGTCAAAGAGATGGTTTCTAGTTCATAAAGACTACCATAAGAATTATCCACCTAAAGATTACAACCAGTTTTCAAAGGCATGAGAGATAGAATGATATAAGTACAAAATTATGGTCTGTGTCTGAAAAAGTTGACAAAGGAAGAAGGAAGGGACTCAGGAGCCTCTAAAAACACAGAAAACAAAACAAGGCACAGTAGAAGAACAAGAATATTCATGTGCAGAAGGCACAAGCATCTTAAAATAGCTTAAATGCTTTGGGCATAAAACCCGAGCTGAACTTGTTTGGCCAGGCTAAAGGGAAGCTGAGCAGAAATTTAACACCAGCCTACAACTATTTGAATGGGATTTAAAATTTACATCAGTCAGAGATCCTTCTCTCCATACTGAATAATGCTACAACTATTACCTGTTGTCACTGCTCTCAGGTAGAAAGGTTCTGATTAGAGAAAAGCTAATTAGGAGGGTGGGGCAGCTAAGGGACAGCTGTTGAAACCTCCACCCTCAGATTTTCAGCAGGGCAGCAGCAGCACTGATTTAGAAGAGATTGAAAGAGATACCTTTTAAATCAAGTTTTTAACAATCTACAAAACACAGGAAGAATAGGAATGACAGGAAGCAAATACAGCTGATGTGTGCAATGGTGCTAAGATATAAATTTAAAATTATAAAAATGTTATTTCCCTACATAAATGACTTGATGAATTACAGAAAGGTTTACAATAAGTCTACTTGCTGTCATAAGCAAAATGTTAGAAATTCTTAAAATTAATAAATTCAGTGTTCTTGAACTAATTCCTAGTTCCAGTACTTCATTTACTGACATCTGGGGAAAAAAAGTTTAAAGAAACCGAAACCTTACTTGGAGTCTCTGCTTTATTACATATATGAAACCAAATAACTCTCCCATCCCATTTTTGTAACAATCTACTTTCCCCTCTGACACTAAAATGCCAACTTAAAGAAGAATTTCCCAAAAAAATATCTAAAGCTTGAACTGAAGAAAGCTATGAAATATGACAAACATGTTCCTTCTCATCAATAAAGAAATGGAGGTGGGAAAATAACAGTGAAAGTGTTCTAATTTTAAAAGATGCCATGAAATATTTGCTGTTACAAATAATATGAATGGCCTAACATCAGTATTGACCTAAGAGAGTTGATTTCATTGGGTTTAATGACCCATTACGCACAGTAGCCCAGAGCTTTGCTCTATGCAATCAAATCTAATAGAAGCCTTCTATCCATCACATCATTTATTGTTTAGAACCTATTTGCTGTTGACTTTCTGAAGTTTATGCTTAAAATTCAGCTTTACATACTAATTATCCTTCATGAGACATCCCTAATCCCAGAATACATACCAATTGAACTGGGGAGGTTGGTTCCAGAGCACTTTGTCTCACTGGCACGCCACTGCACTACTAAGGTGTGACCTTGGCTCATTCTTGCTGAAAATGTTATTTCGAGATGTGAGGAAGCGCATGAGCCAAGACCACGAAAGATTTGAAAAAGTCAAAGCAAAGATAATAGAATATTGGCCTGTTTCAAGGGAAAAGAAAGGCTGGCTTCCTCATATCCCTGAGGGCTGCTGACCAGAAAAGGCTTATCAGCTGCCCCATCAGGGTCAGAAAATCCAATAATGCTGCCTATTGATTGTTCCTGTTAACCAATACATATTTGCTGACATTTTATACATCTTGTCCCTTTCCCGGTGATAAAAAGGATATTACCAAGACTGACACGAACAGGAAGGGGGTTACATCAGAATACACTTACATTTCAAAGGCCACATGGATGTGCCCATAGGAGCTGCAATTGCCTGTTGCCCTCCACAGGAGATATGTGAGGACCAGTACAAAATAACTTGACAAAATCATTCTATTAGGCATCCAAACAAAAGACTCTTGTGAGATAATATGAAAAATATTTATATATAACAAATTAATGGTAGGAAAATTATTTAAACTGATTTCAACTATTCAACAGTTAAATGATAAAGTCCTTGAGTTCAAAGCATGACATTTCTTATTGTGTATTCTCTCACTTAAAGTGTGATTAACAAGATCTGAGCATTTTGCCTCTGAAAGACAGAGGACATGTCCTCACTCTCAGTATTCATGCAAAGAATAAAGGCTGTAATACCTGAGTGCACGTACACAGAATCAGAAAAGCCATCATGTTTAGAGTGAAATTCAAATACAATTAAGGCATAGAATCATTAACATCTAATTCCAGATATGTCTGGAAATTCCCATTTCATGCAGCAATATTTGGAAGGATTTGGTACAAAGAGAAAAGAAATGGGCCTAGGTAAGGAGGCCGGAGGTCTGCCTCAGTGCTCCAGGTCTTTGTACATTTGCAGGCAACAGTCAGGAACAGCTTCTTCAGAAGGGTTTCAAAAGCTCCCAGTACTTAAACCTTGTCTCAAGCAAACCTTTCAGGGCCACATCTTTCCACAGTCTGGGAACTAGGCTGCTCAGAAAGCCAGTTTCCAATAGATCAGAGAAAATTAAATTGTGTTTTAAGTATTTGTTCCACAAAATGGTCACATTGTCCATTTTGAACTCTTTCCACCTAAGCCTACATGCCCGTTCACAGGTGTCTCACACTAATCTTT
Organism: Eulacestoma nigropectus; assembly: GCA_013397775.1. NCBI lineage: Eukaryota > Metazoa > Chordata > Aves > Passeriformes > Eulacestoma > Eulacestoma nigropectus. Next base: position 967,529 of record VZTE01002607.1, on the reverse strand, counting down.
AATGATGATTGTTTGTAACTATCATCACCTTTTTGTCAAGCCTGCATATACAATATTAGTTTGGTGTTCTTGAAAACTCCTGAAGAGGCAGAGTTCAGGCTTTCTCTTCATGGAGTTTGAGCTGACACACAAAGTGCTGTAATCACAATCTGCTTTTCAATTGACATCCCACCATTGCATTGGCAGTCTTATTTACCTCTGGCACTTTAGTAGTTCTTTCATTTAATAAAAATTCTTTACCATAGACTCTCTAATTCAGAAATCTAAGAGTAACATAGGAATATCAATTAGACCTTAAAACATGAATGAAGTATAATTGCTCCAAGTCATTATTCCTTCCACAGGTGATGTAAGAAATATGGATCTATCAGAATTAACTGAGCACTTTATAAGCATATGACAAAGTCAACATTCACTAAGTGCTTATAGCTTTTTGAGAACATGCTGAGAGCAGTTTAGTTCTTTAAATTCATACAGTAAGTCAGTACAGCTGCTGCTTCTCAGCTGCAGTAATCATAGGCAACTGCTTTTGTAAGATTTTCAAACCCAAAAACTTTCTTTGTACTCTGCTTCTTTAATTTAATGCCAGCATTCTCAATTTACAGATGCTAATTTGGTCTTTGACTTCTCTCAGCAAAAGTATGACTTAGATAGGAGGGAGAAAAGTAAAGTGTCTGGCTCCCAGTAATGGAATAGTTTTGCACGTAAGCTGACTTGCACCTTAGATAGCCTTGGACTGATTAACCAGTTGCTAAGCAGGAGTTCAGGTACCACATCCTTGAAATTATATGTAATGAACCATTCATCTGTGAAAATTAAAGGTTAGGGATAATGGTTATATTCAGGGGTAATGGTTATATCTAGAAAAAGGGAAAAGCTAAATTCCCCAAAAGTACTTCTTACTGTACAAGAAATATATTTGCTGAATAGAGCTAGGGACAGAAAGAAACAAATCTTCCTTATTCTGCTGTTAGAAACAGACAAATTCTTGCCTATCAAATATGAAACCTGCTGTACCCTAACATGACCATTTTATTAAGTGTCATTCATTGGATTAATCAGTCATCTATAAATCTAAGCATGAATTTATTCCAGATTATTAAAACTGTAAAAACAACCATGGGAGACAAAAAATAAAATGCTGAAAAGGAGGAATGGACATTTTGAACAGACAGGATTAAACAGATTAAATGGACATTCTGAAAAGGCAGGACATTCTGGATAATCATTCCAGTCTTGCAGTTCTGCTATCAGGGCTCTCAACTTCAGACTTACTTTAATTTTCATACCTGTTCTTCTTCTACAGACACTTTCCTTATTTACAAAGTCATAGATTCAGCCCATACTATTCTTCTGTGCAAAAGTAGCTATATATTACAAAATGCTATGTTAAGAGAAAAGTTGTTTGCTATTATAGCCCATTACCAATATTAATACCTGAAACTAGAGCCTACATTTAAAGTTAAAAAAATAACATTAATGTCATATTCAAACACACACCCAAAGTACAAACAAGCTGGCACCTATCACAGCAGGATTATACTAATGTTCTTTATCAACTTATGAAAATTTTGCCTATTTTTGAAAACAGAGATGTTTTCCTTTCTCATTGAAATTGAGAATTTACATGTGGCTGACATCAGGGAGCCTTTTTTCCTTGCAACACAAGCAATACATTGTCTAAAAACAAATTTCATAGTCTGCTCATTCAAACCAATCACCTTTGTCAGCAGCAGTAGTGATGTGTACTAAATTACCTGGCAGACAGAGCAAAGAATCAGTGCTGAACATTAAATTGCAAACACCACTGACAATGGGAATTTGAAAGGGTAAAATGAGCATTTATTTCTGTGAAATGGAAGAGACAGAAAACAGTAATTTCTGTCTGATACAAGACCAGGGTGTGAGATGACACCAACTGTTGCATTCAAACTCCACAAAGAAAACAGGAAGATGATGTTGATGTCCCACTTCACCCCCATGGCTGTGCCCAGCAGTCCTGAAGCAGTACCTAACTCCAGTTCGCCTCACCGAGCCTGACCCTAAACCTCACCCCAACCCTAGCCTGTCCTGTGGAGCTGCCTGATGCCCCAGTCCCACTCCCTGGCCAGAGAGGCCCCACACACCACAGCAATTTCCTCATAAGTGGAACCAGGTGATCTGGCTGATACTCAGATACACTAGAAATCTCACAACTCATTCTTTCATTAGGAATATTAAACAAGTTCCTCCAACATTTAACTCAAATATAGGCTTTTTGGAGAAATTTTCCTCAAGTAGAAGAGGGGTTTTGATAAAAATCATCCTCAATTTTTTCTCACCAAGTACCCTCAAAACATTAGGTGCTTTCATCACCTTTTACTCTGCTGAAAACAAAATGAACACACAAAAAACCAGAAGTCCATTGGCCTTAAGTAGCTTGTGAGGATGTTTTTCTTTCACATTAATAAATTTAATTAGTGCTGTGGGTGGCAGAACTCCATTACCTTCTACCTTCTTCCTTTTTTAAAAATTGCCCAACTGCAATACAAACTGTACCCTTTATGCAGTGCTCTGCTCTTCAGAAAAGACAGACATATGGTCTGAGGCAGTCAGTTGAAAAATGGGTAAAGCCACAGACAATGTAAGTCAACCTATGTAACTGTAATGCACAAAAAGTCTGGAGGCAACTGTAGTACCCATCAGATATCTTGGGAATGCTATGCTGTTTGTTCCTGCTTTAAAGTTAAAAAGAGCTACTGAAAGTTGAGAGCATTATTAGAGAAGTAAAAAAAGACCTCTTCTGGCACAGTGCTTTGCATTTTATATCAGCATGAAAAGTCATTGTCTTCTCTATTTGCTTTTCTCTAAGCAGCTGCAATTCACTGTAGACGCATTAACCAAGGTTACTCTACCCAAAAAGGCAAAAAAGTCAAACTGTCTACAGTAGGACTGCTTACACTTGTATTGACACTGTGTGGCACCTTTTATTCCTCCCATGATAGCATTTCATACAGAACCTCCCTAGGTTATTTATATTGTTAATGATTCTAATGATACATAAAAATTAGTTCTTTATCCATAGTTCATGAGGAAAAGAGCTCTTTTTCTCTGATATTTTAGCCACAACACATTTGGAGATTTTTTAACCAGATGTAACATGGGTCTAAACTTGATCTCAAAAGCCACTGCACATGCCTTGTGCTGGCTTGTACATAAAAGTCAGCCTAGAGGTACAGTCATGCTTCTCTCAGATCGTGCCACATGAACACGTAATTTAAACATTCCTAGAAAAGCTGCAGTATCTTTTAAGGGAAAAGATAATTCTATAAAATTTGAGCAATAGGTGTATTCATGTGTATCTCTTACACTATATAAAAAAATAATCTAAGTACAAAGTGAACCTACCACTCCCAATCCTACTGACAAATCTTTGGCCAGTCAAAGAATAGAAACTCTAAGTGAGGGTGAAAAGCACTACAGGATTTCAGGCAGAAAATGCTTTAATACAAATGATCAACTGACTATTGCAAAGAACACAGAGGAACGTATCTCCATAAGACATCCTTCTGGTGAGATACAGATCTGGATTTATATTTTATCATCTTTTGAACAAACAGTAGAGTTGTTTGGGTTTTTGTTTGTATACATCTATATATATGTGTGTGTATGTATTTATAAAGTTAGTGTAACCAATTAGGCCAAAGACCAAAGCCCATTCAAGACACCCCCAAAAGCCATAAATTCAGTTATAATTTCAGTCTTCAACTTTTGTGTGTCTAATGCACACATTTCTTGACTGCTACATGAAAACCAAGTTTGGGCTTCCTGAGTTTACAATGCTTGGATTGCTTACCTTTGTTTGATCAGAACTGATTTTGCCATTAAGTTTTCCTTTCTCCTTTTCTTACTGACATGAACATAAGAACATAAAAATAAATGATGAAAAGTCTTAAGCAAGACAAAAGGCCTTGCAACATCAGTCATTGGTGAATTGATTCCTCTATAGTTATTCCCTGACTAGGCTGGATAAAGTCCCTTCCAACCCAATCCATTTTATGATTCTATAATCATAAATATTTTCTCTAACAGTTGATATTACAAGCATTTCCAATAATCTCACAATCTGAGCAGTGCTGCAGCTAGCTCCACAGATTGTGCCACTTTTAAATAACGAACATATTGGTCAGCCCAGGTGTTCAAATTGCAAGATACTCAAAAATATGTGCTCTGAATGCCCCTTTGTTTGTAGGACCTTAGTCATACCTTAAGTGCAACATGGACATTTCATGGACAGTGAAAATTTTTCAAGACAGTAACAATTAAGATCTCATTAAATTTATTCACTCAATCTTAACAGCCATGATTTTGCAGATCCAACATGTCATGATTTCAGAGCTTTTTTTTTACTTGACTATCTTGAGAAACAACTCTCCCATGTCCTGGAAAACTGACCACAGTGAGAGCAGACTAAACCAACAAGGTTTTGCTCTACTGGATGCAGTGACCTCCAGCAGTGGCTGCACACTTGCCTGAGGAAAAAAACCAAGTTCGATGAATGTATAGAACATATTTTCACTCAATATGCTCCCAAATTTGTGCTAATTTCACCTCAGACAGTTCCTGAAATTAATATATTAAATAGTCTGCCACTATATTTAAAAGTCTTCATTTAACTGTCCTCCATTAACTCATCCAATCTACAACTGAATTTCATTATATTATTATATCATCACAAACCAGACAGAGCTGACCCCAAATGAGACCAATGAGCCAATCTGACAGCAACCATGCAGAGTGTGTTTGCCTTGGAACAGAAATGCAGACATTGGAAACTCATCAAATCCTTGACATTTTTCAGATTTTAAAGATGCCTCTTTTCATGGAAGTCAAGCGAGGATTTTTAATTGGTCCTAGGGTTTTTGCCTTCCAGACTGAAAATATCTGCAGTATTGTTTCCCCCTCAGGGATCATAAGTTATGTGATAGTAGAAAACACACAAGAAGTGTCCATACATAAACAAAATCTGACTCAACTCTCCACAAATTTGGGCAGTAAGAGTCATCATAGATTATTTGCCAGATAAGCTATTAACATTTTGCAGACTTTTTTTCTGCATACTAATAAACACACCCTGCTAAATCCACAATATTTGAAGGCTACAAATGAGGGCAGTACAAAACAAGAAGAAAAGTTACACATTCAATAACATTTGAATATAGTTTGGAAACTTTTTTTTGAGACAGATCCTTTTTGAATAGTTACCTCCTCAAAAATAAGGACTCCCCCAGGAGACAGCACATAAGTCTTATCTTCCAAAGAGAGTGAAAAGTGTATTCTGTAAGTGTAGGCTATAATCCTGGTTTACCATGATTCTGCAGTCCTTCCCTCTGCATTCCAAGCCCACTCCACAAAGAAGATTGGCAGATTATAAAAGCTTAGAATACTCAACCCTCAAAAGAGGGATCCAGTGTGAAAGGAATCACTACTGACCAACTACAGAATCCACTAGTCCAGCTAGATATAAAGAGGCTAGAGGTAATAATGTACATTATGCTGCCAAAGGCCTTTGCCTTCTCAGAATAATCCAGTTTGTCTTCAAGTGAATTCAGAAAAGGTACAAGAAATCTGTGACCAGGTTTTCAAAAAATAACCCAAATAAACCAATAATAAAAATCTTCAACCTGATACAGTGATTTAAAAATGGGGTTTTTCAGTCTGTGCAAATAACAAAGGGTTACATTAACACTACAGACATGCAAACCCACTGTTCTTCAGTATATCATCTGGACATAGCATATATTGCTCAATAAAGTAATACCCAAGATAAATATAATGCTCTCATTGAGTGAATTAAGCAGTTAAAAAAAAAATTCAATCATGGAGATAGAGAGGAAGAAATCTATTCAATGCTCTTGTTTCTGATCTATTAATGGTTAGGTCATGGTTGACTTCGCTTCTAAAAGTCAGTTCTTCATTCACAAGATCAATATAAAAGCTTAAAAGAGGTTTTTTCTCACACAGTTGTGTATTTTCATCTTGTCGTTTCACATCATGTAGAAATGCTGAATGCTGTTTGTTTTTTACATGTAGCATTACGTTCAAAACCTTTTCTTTGTTATATATTAAAGTAAGTACCAACATTATCAGAGTAGCTTTCCTACAGCTATGGGATCTCCATACATTTTTAATGTAAGCTATTCATCAGCACTTTTATGCTTAGGCAAAATGCTCCAAGAAACTAATAAGACCAAAAATACATTATCACATATCTTTATTTGACATTTCTTAATGATGCTCTGTTGTGTAAAGAGAAAAAACAAATAGGGAGAGAGATCAAAATGACAATACCAAGATTATTCTCAAAGAGCAATGGTCACACAAAACTGTTCTCATTTGTTAATATTTTTTCTTTAGCCTTCCTTTTATTGACTAACCAGCAGAACCAAGTTTTTAGAAATGCATGATTGTGATAAATCAACTTGGCATCAAGTTTAAAGCTTCAGGGTGCACTAGGCAGTACACAATGAGTCACTGCAGTAAAGCAAAAGTGGAGAAAAGTAGTAAAATGGAATCCTAGCTCAGACAGGGAAGAGAAAATAAGGACAGGAGTTTAAAATCATTATAATAATGTAATTGCTGAGCTAGATATGTAGGTTGGTCTTTATTGTACTGTAGTCTAGGAATTTCTATACAAAGCTGAACGATTCCAGACACATCTGAAAGAAAAACACAACTTCTGGAAATAGTGCAATTCATTGGCAGAGAGGCACTATTGCAACAAAACAAGTGCAAGATCAAAATTAAAGTGCTGTATTTCTAAGTAGTCTCACAGGTTTTATACACTGGTCTGGGAATAAACTAAAAGGCCTCCACAAAGTGATAAAACTTAAACCTCCAGTGTTAGAGTGTTACAGGTCTGACTGAAGCAAATGTCGACTGCCTCCTTTAAGTCATCAGGTCTTAAGAAGAAATTGAATAGCAATATTCTGCTAGTATCACACACACAGTCCTCTCTGATCCACTTCTTTCATTCATCTCGCTGTTTTCAAATTTATAAAGATGCAGACAAGTATAAATATTCATGCCACGTATGAAAACAAGCCATGCATCTTTCCTTCTTAGTTAGGAAAGTATGAAATGTGAAACAGTGCTGCAGACAAGTCCTGAAAATGATACACTTGACACCTCAGTGAGGGCTAAAATAACAAATGGTGCATGTAAATCCTGGAAATGTACTTCATGGCTTGTAAAGAAACAAAACAGGATAAAACCACTTGAATAAATACCCTGAAAACTCTTACACTTGGGAGAGGTAAATAACATTACTAATCTTGAGAGCAGCTAAACACTTCACAGGATCAGATCCTAGGAAGCTGCAAATTCATATGTCCTAAGGCAGTTGGAGATATATGTAATTTTCTGTAAAACAACAACGAACAATGTCAAGAACTCTGGCTATGTATCTTAAAAACAACCATTAAGCTGTGATAAATTAGATAGCTGATAAATATCTGACTTTAGAAAACGTCATTAAAAGGCCTGTAATATTAGGGCAAACAGTATCAGAAAAACCTGAAGATGCATCTTGGGCTTGTCAACAGAGGTCTTACTTACACAGATCCTTGAAAGATAGTATAGCAGAAATATAGTGATCGAAATGCAGTGTTTACATGCTAATCTGGATTTGATTGTATTTACAACTGCTCAAAAATTTGAAACACAAACTCTTAATTCTAGCTTGGCCTAAGAACTGGAAGAGAGGAAGAGAGTCTCATTCAAATCATAACTACAGCTATTGTCCACTCTAAATAAAATTAGACTGACTTGCCTAAACTTAGCTTTTCTTGAAAATTCTCTTTGTCTGAACTCTAGAACTTCAGACTTTCAGGATTCTCTTTGGGTTTCTATCTCACACTAGTGACCAGCACTCAGGTTCATGACTGGTGCAGCCCATTTCACTGACTAATTTTAAAAAATACTTTGTTTGGGGTTTCTTTGATTGGTTAGTTGAGGGGTTGGTTCGGGATTTTTCTGCTGTATTGTTGGGGCATGGTTGAGGGTATTTTGGGGTTTTCTTTTGGGTTTTTCTTAAATATAGCAAGAAAAAATATTAAAACTTGTCTAAATAAAAAATTCTAGATATTTTTCTTGAAGATACTACGTAGCTTTGGCAAATTCACCACCGAGCCTGTTAGAAAAGGAATCAAACACAAGATTGACCCAAGAATGTTGCATCATATGTATAAAAGCAAAGAACCTGTTCTGAATAGGAAGACTTGATTAAATGCATTTCAACTCAATGTATAGTCTTCAAAGTCAGACACAGAAATACCTAGTAAATAAATTTCTGAAAAGCAGCCTTTTGCCTGGCTTATCCAAATAGTCTAAAAAACATCCTTGGCACCTTATCAATCAATCACCTTCACTCAGAAACATATATAAAAACTGAAATATCTCTATTGCAAGGCAAACGATTTCTTAAAGTCTTGTACAGTAAGAAGTATTGTGTCTAAAGATGCATTACACGTTAGACTAGCTCCCACTAAAGAAGCATTTGGAAGAAATCAGGATTTTGAAAGTGAAAACTAAGATGAAACTTTCTGGCTTCCTTATATTACTTCCCATCACTAAGACATCAGGTAAAGCCACTTGGAAATCTTTCCAAAATAAACACTGAAATGTTTGTTTCATTCTGTAGTTTAAAACATTGCTAAAATAAGTGCATGCAACAAATAACAGGATTGGTTTTGCTGATGCTTTACTTTTGTTTCTTCATTACACAAAAATATTTCCCCCTTCCCTTTCACATCTACTGAGACATTTACCTTTTCTGCTCCCCTTCACTCAGGTTCATTGCTCAACAGATCATTCTTCATTCCCTCTCTCATTCCAGTTACATAATTTTCAGACTGCTTCCTTTTTGCAATTACTGTTCCAAGCCTTTAGCTGGTGGCTTAAGAACTCAACTATCTTGAAATTGAAATAATTCTGTAGTAAGAATTACTTTTAGAATTAAAACCAAAAACGCAACAGGCTATAAATTTATTAAAGGCAAGGTTTCTCATACTAGCATATCTTGTTCTGCATTACAGAAACACATTTGAGATCTTGTGGGGTCTTTCCATTAGGCTTTTTAGATCTAAGTGTGTCAAAGTGTGACTCCTTTCATTCAGTGAGATATATACACATATACACATATATAGATATATAGATATATATAGAGATATATATATATATATATATATATATATGATCAGCATTTGGTATGACAGTCCCCTCTGCAAAACTGATTTTCTCATGGTCTGTATCAAAATTTCCTGCATTTCTTTTCCTAGTTTAATATAAAGATAGACATGTGTGCAGGTATATAAATATATATGTACATAACACATGCCTATTTAGGAGGTGAGCAGACTTTGACTTCCTTTGCTCTGTCACATAGACTCGCTGTCTGTTTTTAAGCTATGAGCACACACTGCTGTTAGCAGAGACAAATAAGTTAAATTGATTACATTACTGGGACTCAAGCATTTCTACCTTCATGCTCTGTTACTCCTCACTTATATTACTTCCCTTCTGCATGAATTACACACCAGGTGTTTATAAGCCTTTTATTTTACTTTCCGCAGAAAAAATATATGCAAACCTTTTTTTTCACTGTTCAACAGTGATTCAATTCCTTTTCCAAGGCCTGCAAAGAGATTTTGCTAAGGACCCCTAGGAAGGAAGAACAAATCATCTCTGTGTCTTCTGGTGTCAGTTACCATCTTTACAAGCAACACAAGGAATGAGATCTACCAGTACCCTAAAATGAGAATGACATGGAAGATAGACCAAGGGGATGTCAGTGCCCTGAGCTGGAGGACCATGACTGTGAGATTGATCAACTCCCAGTTGACCCTGAACTTGTATAGGATCTGCTGCTCCAGCTGGATCCCCAGAAATCTATGGGGCCTGATGGGATTCATCTAAGAATCCTCAAGGCGCTAGCTAATATCATCACAAAGTCTCTCTCAATTATTTTTGAGCCATCTTGGGAATCCACAGAGGTCCCAGCTGACTGGAAGCTGCCCAACATTGTCGTGGTTCTTGAGAAGAGGAAGAAGGAGGTCCCCAGAAAATACAGGCCTGTCAATCTCACTTCAGTGCCCAGTAGAAGTGTGGAAAAGATTATTCTGGGAGGTATTGAAAAGTACCTTGAGGACAACACAGTCACCGGGCACAGCCAGCACAGCTTCATGAGAGGAAACTCCGGCTTGGTGAACCTGATTTTCTTTTAGGACAGGGTAACTCACCCAGCTGATCTAGGAAAGCTGGTAGATGTAATCTTTTTGGACTTCAGCAAAGCTTTTGGTACTCTCACAGTATCCTTCTGGACAAAACATCCAGCACACAGCTATATAAACACATCATGTGTGATGGGTGAGCAACTGGCTCTCACAGGTCAGGCATGAAGACTTAGAGGGAATAGAGTGACAGCAGACTGGCATTTAGTCACTGGTGGGGTTCCACAGGGCTCCGTCCCTGGCCCAGTTCTCCTCAACATCTTCATTAAGATCTGGATTGGGAGACTCAAAGAAATACTAAGTTTGCTGACAACACTAAATTAGGAGGAGCTGTCATTCTCTTGAAGGCAGAGAGGCCCTGCAGAGAGATCCAACAGATTAGAGAGATGGGCATTCACCAACCATATGAAGTTTAACAAGGGCAGGTGCCAGATTCAGCACCTGGTATGGGGCAACCCTGGAAGCGTGGACAGACTGGGGAACGAGAGGCTGGAGAGCAGTGCCACGGGAAAGGGACGTGGGGGTCCTGGCTGGCAGAAAGTGGATTATGAGCCAGCAGTGCCCTGGCAGCCAGAAGGGCCAAGAGTGTCCTGGGGGGCATCAGGCCCAGCATCGCCAGCCGGGCAAGGAAGGGGATTGTCCCGCTCTGCTCTGCACTGGGGCAGCCTCACCTCAAGTGCTGGGGGCAGTTTTGGGTGCCACAGTATTAAAAAAGTCATTAAACTATTAGAGAGCATCTAAAGGAAGGCCATGAGGATGGTGAAAAGTCTGGAGGGGAAGCTAAATGAGGAGTGGCTGAGGTCACTTGGTCTGTCCAGCCTGAAGAGGAGAGTGAGGAGAGACCTCATTGTGGTCCTCAACATCCTCAGAAGAGGAAGCAGAGGGACAGACACTGATCTTTCCACTCTTGTGACCAGTGACAGGACTCAAGGAAATGGCATGAAGTTTGGATATCAGGAAAAGGTTCTTCACCCAGAATATGTTTGAGCACTGCTACAGGCTCCCCAGCAAAGTCACAGCACCAAGCTTGAGTTCAAGAAGTATTTAGACAATGCCCTCAGGCACATGATGGGATTCTTGCGAAAGTCCTGGGCAGAGCCAGGAGTTGGGACTCAATCATCCTGATGGGTCCCTTCCGATACAGCATATTCTATGATCCTAGGATTTTAAGACGGGAAAACATGATGTGTTGTAACAGAAGAATGGAACACCTGAGAAACTGGTATGGACTAGCAATAAGTCTACTTGTGGTCCAGGCTGAAGTCCAGCATTAGGATATCCCTGCAAGGAGTGCTCAGTGAGTTTATATTTGTGAAATACATATCATAGCATCCTCTCAGTAAAGCAAAAACAACTGAAAATGCAAAGTGCCTCAGAACTGTTATTAGAATTCAATATACTTTTCAATTAAAATCAATTTATAATAGCCAGATTAGATGACAAGTTCTTTAAATCTTTGAGTTATCCTCCTGTTCCTGGGGAGTTTAAAGACTCATCTACTGAATCTTCTAGCCTTGTCATCATTTTATTAAAATAATAGCTGTGTTTGTTTGGGTTTTAGTACCAGGTATTATTCAGAAAACAACAGAAAAACAAGGAATGGGACACCCACCATGGAGATTTCTCATTTGTGCCAAACAAGGAAAAATCCACAGCATTCCTGCTCAATTTTCATTTTAACACATATTGCTCTATCACAAATGCAGATACCTACAGACCCCTACTCTGGGATAAACTGCCAGCTGCCCAATTTAAATCTGCCTTGCCTCAGAGTCAGCAAGGAGGAAGCAGCAGAAGGACAATAGTTATATATGCTCTAGTAGCAGCCTGCTGCCCATCCAGATCACACAGGATGTGTTGTAGGGAAGGTCAAACAGACTTCAGGTATTCAGATCCATTACATTCCACATCAGCAATAGCTCAGTCACAGGGGTCATTCCTCCCTTTACACTGGAGCAATCTCGGTGGTGTGTACTGAAAAAGAGATTGAATTCCAACACCAGGCTAAAGTTATAAGCCTAAAAGTCACTATTTATGGTCCTACCACTGTAGCCTGCTTTCTCACTTCAGACAAGTCAGGACAAATTTATCTGTTCAGTCAATGAACCATTTGAAGCAGCTGTTTCTCCTTCCACACATGGCAGTATAAGTTTGTGCTGCAAAAAGACACGGATTTTTCCAAATTACGCAAGATAGTTTAATAACACAAATTAGACTAGATCAATACTCCTTCAGAGCACTTGTTAAGGAAAGTCACATGAGCCCACCTTCAGTCCAGTGGAAAAACAATAAAACAATACATGATGTAAAAAGAACACACAAACAAACAAAAACACCCACTGACAAAGAAGATACGTTCGTATTGGAATGATTAAGTTTAGACTCAAAAAAAACTAACACACTCCGTCACTTTCAATATCAATACTTTTTTTCTGTTATATGTAATATATTTTGTCAAATGCTTCTGCTGTTAATCATATGAATGCTATTTCCTAACACACCTCTCCTCCGCCTTTTTTAATAGTAGAGGCTACAGTGTTTCATTTTTCACTTGCACCTCTATGTGTCAAGGGCAACCAAACACAACACAAAAGCACAGCGTGAACCATGGGTATTTATTGTGGTACATGCTCTGTTATTTATCCTGATATAATTACTACAGCACAGAATAGAATCAACAAGGTTGAAGGTAATTGAGCTGATACGTCATTGTGAACTAGTTTTTAAAGGGTATTTGTAGTGGTGAATAGTTCATTCAAGAGGCTCATATTTGAATCTTCTACAAGACACACATAATTGAAGATCTTCAGTGGGGTTGTTTTTGAAGTTGTTGCACTTGGGATAGTTGGGGGGGGCGTCTCCCTCCAATTTTTAAAGACATAAAACTCATGAGATAGGTTTATTTTTCTGGCTACAGAAGCACAAACTGCTACTTGTTCCAAAACCAGCTCTCTCGAGATTTAGACTAATGGCTTAACCTTTGACTCAGTCTACTTCTCAATAAAACAGAGACAAATCTGAACATCACCTGGTTATGAAGAATCAGTAACCAGCACATATTGCTAAACAGTACGAATGTAAAAAACGTAGTTACTTAATTACCTGCCATGATTCAACCCCAGCCAGCAGTCAAGTACCACACAGCCACTCACTCACTCCCACACTCCCAGTGAGATCATGGAGAGAATCGGAAGGATAAAAGCTGGAAAACCCTTGGGTTGAGAAAAAGACACTTTAATAGTGAAAGCAAAAGCCACACACACAAGCAAAGCAAACCAAGGAATTAATTAATTCACTACTTCCCATGGGCAGGCAGGTGTTCAGCCACCTCCAGGAAAGCAGGGCCCCATCACATGTAACCGTTACTTGGGAACACAAACACCATCACTCCAAACATAATCCCCTTTCTCCTTCTTCTTCCTTCTTTACATACTGAGCATGATGTCACGTGGTCTGGAATATCCCTTTGGTCAGTTGGGCTCACCTGTCCCTGCTGTGTCACCTCCCAACCTCCCATGCATTCCCAACTTCCTCACCATCGTGGCAGCGTGAAAAGCAAAAAAGGCCTCGGCTCTGTGTCAGCCCTGCTCAGCAGTAACAAAAACACCTCTATTATCAACCCTGTGTTCAGCACAAACCCAAACCACAGCCCCTTACTAGTCACTGTGAAAGATATTAGCTCTATCCCAGCTGAAACCAGCACATTATCATGTATTATGATACTAAGAAATATTCCTAGTTAAATCGCACCTAAAATATTGTGGGTTTTGTGATTTTAAGAACAACTCAATAAGGAATGAGTTATCAAAGACTTACAGGAAATGTGATAACACTAGAGTCACTTTGTTTTCTTCCCTCTTCTCCTCCTTTTTAGAATACTCAGTCCTAAATTCCGCTTTTCCAATCTGATTTCTACGCACTTAAAGGAGCTACTGCCAAAATGAGTGGCTTGTGTCTAATATTGATCAGCAGGGACATGAAAATGCTAAGTCTGGCACTTGTGTGGCATATTCCCTTACTGATTTGAGGATATCTATCAGATCCAAAACACTCGCTAAATACCTCTTAAAAATCATATTAAAACAGAATACCATTCAAAATATTTTAATACCATTTGTGAAACACTAATGTGCAAGTGCAAGAAGCAACTGAAATGAATATTATGCTGGAATCACTTGTGCAACACTAAGAGTGGTGGTCAAACTTGAAAAGAGAAATTTATGCTCTTGCTTCATAGAAGTCTGTCACATAAAAGCCATCATACTGCTATATTCATAATCTTGGTCAAACAACCTACAGAAAAGGCAGTTACTCACTTGATTTCTGTCATGATTAATTTTAATAAATTATCATAGTCTGTGTAAACCCCATTTGTTCTATCTCTGGGCAGTTCCTCAAAGCTTTCCAATAACACTAATGTGGGTTTGTAAACTTAAACAGAAAATAAAGTCAGTAATTTGTTTTACAACATCAATGCTACAACCACTGTCTTCAAATTCTGTTCCAGAGACACACATGCTGCCTAGAGAGATCCACTATTTTGTTATCCTAACTTTGGTCTCCTCTTTCTGTGAGAAAATCCAGTAAACAAATTATTTAGAAATGAGAATTAATTTAAGAAGAATACATGTCCCAAGACAAAGCCGCAATGCAGGCTTTTGAAACAGACTAAATGTGTTTGTTCTTTGGCTTTAACAAGAGTAACTACACTTGTAATTTCCCAATAATTTGATATTTAAACACGTTCAGAAAGGGACAATCAAACAATGGTTTATCCTCAAGGAGAACTGATGCTCTGCCAAGGAAATGAAGCAAATCAAACCTTTCACAGGCAGGTGCATTTTAGAGGGCACAGAGCAAGGGCAACTGGCACCCTCACGTGCAAGCAGAGGTGTGGAAGGTTGACATTGCAGGAAAATCCTAAGATTTTATTTAACCAAAAGCTAAAGCCATCAGATTCTGTTTGCAAACTGAAAGCATCTTGTTAAAAAACACAACACGTCGAAGGCTCTATGAAAACATTTTCTTATATTTGCAGCAAGGACAAGTCAAGTTATCTCAGATTCCCCTCTGCTGAATGAACCAAGTCATTAAACTGGCATTTGCATTGAAAAGCTTTTCACAGGGTTTTCTGTCAGGCCTTTCAAACAGAGATGAAATGAATGAGGGCCAGCTTACAAATGATGCATTGTTGAATGTATGTGGGAGCAAAC
The DNA here is from genome assembly GCA_013397775.1 of Eulacestoma nigropectus. Classification (NCBI taxonomy): domain Eukaryota; kingdom Metazoa; phylum Chordata; class Aves; order Passeriformes; genus Eulacestoma; species Eulacestoma nigropectus. The sequence continues at coordinate 952,048 of VZTE01002607.1, read as the reverse complement.
AGCCACCATTGTGAGTGCAGGTGGGAAAGAAAAATGAATAGACAAGGAAGCTCATGGAGACGAAGACTCTCATTATTGATGGGCTATGTGCATGTCTTTAATGAAGCTTACCCAATAAAAGATAAATTTTCCCCTTATCCTCCTCTTTAAAAATTAATTACCCTGAAAAATATACAATGGTGAAACATCTCAGATTATACATGCTTTTCTTTCGTCATTACACTACTAATTTAGATCTAGAAATATCTTCCTAAAAGTATCTCACAGGATTTAAGTATTTTAAAGCTCAACTCAATTTTTTACAGAAGTACCCTCATGGCCTTTTATTCAGATGAGGAAACTGAATCATGTTACCAACAAGATGCAAGAATGACAACTTAAAATGTAGGACTTTTTAACTCCTATCCTTTAGGTAAGGAATTTAACATCAGCTTTCATTTAATCCTTTCTCAAGGAGGATGCAATCACATGCCCTAATGCCAAACAAGAAAAAAACCAGAAGCACAGATGCTTCAATGGCACTGCACAGAAAATATTATCTTCCTGTCACAACCTTTTTCTCTGTAAATAGTCTCAAATAGTCTTCTGCCATATTTTTAACAGCTGCTTCATTAGTTTTCTCTCCTGTTGCCTGGTGGCAGCTTTTATCCACATTTTCCTCACTGAAAAGACACTTCAAGTCTTATTTGAAAAGATTTCTTTGCCATTCTGTTGTCTTCCTCCAGCTTTTATTTTACAGTGGAACACGCTTAGGCAGAATTTTTGCACTGTCATTTCTGGATCATCTACCATTACAGTCCCTCAACATTTAATTTTGCAAGTTGTTTCTATTTACAGTGGAAATGCTTAATTCTATTAATTTTCAACTCACAAACTGTATCTTGGTTTCTTAAGAATATCATTACCTTCACTAGATCCTTGAAAATTGCTTATTTTACTCCATGTCACCAGAGATCGTAACCACTGTATAGTTTTCCTCCAGGTTAATAACACTAAGCAGTGTGGGACCAGGAACAGATCCCCTAGGGACTTTAGAAGAAATACATCTGCAATACCAAGACACCTGAGCAACTGCCATCAGAGAACCAAAAGTACCATCTTTACTTCATCAACATGTGGATACAATACAACCTGAAAGGGGAAATAAACACTTTACGGAACTTTTACTTCCAATATAAGAATCAATTGATCCTTGAACTGCAAGGTCTAACCCAAAACTGAAGGCAAGAAGAGAGCACAGGGTGTGAATCCCAACCTCACTCTGCTAGGGTCTCTAAAATGCCAGGATTCAGGCATAGCTCTGCATACCTTGCACAACTCTTAACTTTGTGTTAATTACAAATCTCATTTGCTGCAGATCATCATGCATTCCAGAGAGATTATGCAAGTCTCATCTGGGACTAATGAGTGAATATGAGATTTTGAACTGAAAAGGTTCTAAGTTTAAGTAATATCAGATACACTTAGAATTTAATTAAAAATAAAAAGCTGGCCTGATTATGCTTTTTAAAAAATATTTTACTGATAAGACCTGCATTTTAAGTGTAAAAAGTAATATAATTATTTCTAAGGTTGAACACTCATCCATTCTTTGTCCTTTTTAATTACTGATACAACACTCTCAACTTCTTCTGGAATTTCCCTGATGCTCGAAGATTTAGGCTATACCAATGTTACAGATGACTTGTCCAGATAAGTTTTAAAATATCTGCCAGAAGTTCAATCCAAATATCTTGATGGAAATCAAATATTAAAAATATTTTCCTTTGATAAATACTACTAGCAAAATAGAAAAGAATTATCAGTTAGCTATATAAATTAGTACTTTTCCAAAACAAAAATAAGGCATATTAATCTTCCCGAATTATTGGTGGTACTACTGATTATATGTTGTTAGATTTATATCTTCTTATATATCCTTTTCCCCCCTGAGACATACATACTTGTTTATAAAAATATGAAATGTATTTTATTAATATAATACCCAGATTTTAAACAAAATTTCTATACATCATCCTTTTGTCTATTACCCTGAGGTACCTCACTGTGTCAATTTTACGTTTCCATTTGAAGTTACTAAAAAAGGTCAAGTACTTTAAGATTAATTTTATATTTTTAAAGTTTCATTTTCTCTACAAACTTCGTTTTGACCTATGAAGCACGCATTTCAATATCATAAGCATAAAACATTCTGAAAACACTTCCCAAGCATCAGTTAGTCTTCTCTCCAAATCCCCTCTCCTAGTTCAGGAATCTCATCAGTTTTCAACTGTACCTGGCTGCATTGAGAATCTGGCATGTTTTCTCTATTGGCTTGGAGCTTTCTTTTTGCACATAAGTCAAAATCCTACTATAACACATAGTTTTTGGTTCAGTCATGTTTTATTCTGTCTGATTTATGCCCACTAAAAAACTCTTTACATTTTATGTAAGGGTTTTGAACATGGAATTTGTAGTCTATACAAGTGCTGAAGCTGTTTGAGCTGGGAGCGCAGGGGACACCACGCACCACTGGCAATGATACATCTCTAACATATAACATGGAAGTTGAAACCATCTATGATAAAGCATTTTCCCGCCATCAATTTATGGATGGCAAATAACTGAATAGTCCATTTTCTTGTGTGATTCAGCAACTAATAGGAAATAGTAACTGTGCTTACATTTCGCATTGTGAACACGCAGGTATTCTAGATCATTTGCTCCTACTTACCAGGAATTTGGAAAGTAACATCATTTTACGTGACTGCAACTTCATTTCTTTTTCACCTACTTAGTCTTTCTTAATGAGGTCATAAATATTTATTTTAACATTTCAAATCCAGAGACTGAAATAGCCATATTTCAGTTGCCACTTAGTCAAGTTTAAATTTAGAAATGAGCAATTTCAATTAATCTTAAAAATAGGAAGAAGAATAATTGGGCTCCTAACACTGACTTTAGCAGTTGTGTGATTTCTTTTCATATTCTGGCAGGCTGATGATTGCCTTTCTTCCTTTTGACTCTGTGCTCTAGCTCAATCCGTACATCCTCAGCACTTCAGTCATGATTTTAAAGAGGTTCTGATGTATCCAGAATACTCATTCTTTGAACACAATTTCCCTCTATGCTTGGCAAAAATCACAAGTTGTATAGCACTATTCTTCCACAAAAGAGGAACCAAAATACACTAGCACCCTGTGTGCACCTGCTTTGTCAGTGATTCACATCAAGTGTCATCCTCTATTCATTGAGTAGAAAAGAGATCCAGAATATTTGGGACAATTTTCATGTTTCCTCTGGGGTCTCTTGAGTGATCTATTTGTCTATAAATGTTGGGGGCTAGGGGCTGTTGAGTTTTTTGAGGGTTATTTAGCTTTTTACCACTGTTCATTAAATCTCACCTACAAGTCCCAGGCAGTCTCTGTTCTCTGAGAAAGCTGTGCTTCACATCTATCAGAACAATTTCTCCTATCACCACACTCTTGGAAAATACTTATTTTATTTACTTAAATATAAAAATTCAAGTATTATGACTCTTCTGGGCATATATCCTGGCATGGTAGGTCTGAAATTGGAAGCCTGTATACAATACCACTATACAGTACATCAGTTATTAGACTAGCCTCTATTCCTGAAAACAAAAATGAAAAACTAAAAAACCAAAACCTGTCACAACTACCCACCTTCCCCACAAAACAACATGAAGTATTGCACAAATGAATAACAGAAGCCATGCCTTTAATTTACGCTACAACTGTACTGAGCACAAGCCTGCATCCAAACAAGCCTCTCAGACCTTCCAAACATCCTTCAACCTGCTTCCCTGCAAATCCTGTTGGCTAGCTGTATTCACCCAGAAGCTGCACTCAAAAATAACCGCTTCAGTACACCTAGTTTCAGCCAATGCTGTTGGCACCAAGATGTAAACAGTACTGTTTTGTCTGTACTTTTCAAGGTCAGTAAGTCTTCAAGCAAGGTCCAACTTCAAAAAGTGGATGTTTAACACTTCGTAAACCAGATGCAATATTTTAATATCCAAATCAGTATCTGATAAAAATTTGCTGAAAAAAGAAAAATGAAATTCATTTTCATGAAAACACATCAGAACTTCTAAGGTCTTCAGTTCCAAGCTCCTAAATAGCCTTGTTTTGCTTGCCATTGAAATGTTATGCATTTCAGAAAGACATGACTCACAGATTGTATTATGCTCCTTCAGATCATGTACACACACACATCCCCTTTATCTACAACCTCTGTGGTCAGGAATTCACTATGAATTATTTGTTTGATACTACAGCTTAAATGAAAAGTGTTATTTCATTACTATGCAAAGTTCAGATTGTAAAAAAAAAAATTATCTTAAAATCTTTAATATGCATATCATAAGATCTTTAATGTATGCCTCCCACCTCAGAATCATAGGGAGAAGCTCAGAAAAAGAGAGACTGAATTACTAAATGAAATATTGAGCACTCTTGTCAGATTAACAAGCAGCTAAACTAAACTGTGAAGATCCAATAGCACAAAAGTGTGGAGCTCCTCTTCAACACAAGTTAACAAGAAGTATGTGGAAGTGACACTCAGGAACCCATAAACTTAACAGTAGGTGACAAAAAATAGAAAAGACTTTGTTACCAAGTCTGCCATCTGTTTTTATAGCTTCCTATGTCATTTACATAAGAAGTAGATAAGAGATTTAAATGAGAACTTCATTAGACTGCATGTTAGTGATATACCAGGCACTCATCATATTGGTGGTATCAGTCACTCACTGAGATTAAGTACCTGGCATTAGGTGAGGGTAGTAAGGCAGCAGTCGAACAACAACAGCTCTTTGTCAGCCCTAGGACCAAAAGCTATTACCTCCACCTAGGTGTAACCATCTCTTACAAAGCCTGCATCTCAAAGTTAAAACAGAAATGAAATGCAAGTTGTCTTTAAAATTAGGTTAATGATTACCTTAGATCAACAAATCATATATTTAGTAGGTTAGTACTTAGGTGCAAGGTAAACATTAAAAATGCAGAGACATGCAAGTTCAATTTGCTGCAAAGTAATCCACTACTAGATTAGCAAATAATTTGATTATTTTGTGCAGCTACATAAACCAAAAAACCAAACATCACCACCGCACATGCACAAACATACACAAAACAGCAACAGTAGAAACAGGCAGAAGCAAAGGAGGAAGCAGGCTTGCCCTTCAGCTGCATGTCAGTCTTAACTCAAGTGTGCAAGCACTGTAGTTCATTCCTTTAAGCTGACATAAAACCTGTCAAGTAGCAATCAACCAATTGCTTCTACCCTACCAATTCCTGTGCATCTTTCAGACACTGGAGCAAATCCATCTGAGAGTTAACCAAGCACAACAAAATGTTTTATGTGCCATATCTGTTCCCTAATCTTGTTCAACAAGTGGACAAACTGCTCCCCTTCCTTGCGGGCTGAGGGGCCCACAAGGATTCATTAATTTTCTACTCACTTATTCTCCTTCCATTTCTTTTACCATGTGAACACAAAAAGAATCTCAGCACTGAAGAACTCCAGCATCAAGCCATCCTGGTGGTTCTTATTGGGGAGCCACTACACTGAGTGTGCCATAAATACAGCATAATAGTTTGAAAAAAAAACCAAACCAAAACAAAACCATAAAAAACCCCACCATAATATCAACAAAAAAACCCACTTCTTTTATGACCTTCCTTTCTGAACATTTTGAATATATTTGTCTTTAGAATGGGATGTTTTTAGTGTTATAAACACTGTGGTTCACTATAGTTTCCATGATCCCTGCCGCATAATTAACCTCAGTTACGTTTCCACTATACATGATTGATCATTGTTTTTGGTAAAGAAGCCTGTTGTTATTCAGGATAATATAAGGCTACTGTAGTAACTGGAAAACAGTAATGTCTCTGTGTAACATTTTTCCATCACATTTATGTCATTTGTTTCAAATGTTGTTTCAGAATTTGTCCTTGTCAGTATACAAAGTGAGATAAGGCTCATTCCAGCAAATGTAACAAGGCACTTCAGAGGATGACAATAGAGCCAGACACCAGTAATGCACATGGAAGCACAAAGTAAGCTGAGTTCTGCTAAACATTTTTTTATCATCATTATTATCTATTTAGACTTTAGAAAAAAGTACCCAGCTCTGTGTTTTTCATTTTTTCTATTCTGAACCAAAAAAAATTCATAAAATATAAGAACATACAACATACTTCTTTATACCTCACTGACAAACTTCAACACAGTTTAACAAAAGCAATAATTACAAAAACCCAACATCTTTCAAAATATAAGGTATTTGCTCTGAACTTTGCTTTGAATTCCTATTTTTCAGTGATTCAATGCAGCTGATTCTCTAAGTTCTTCAACTTAAATTCACTGCCACAAGTACACCACTTGATATCACTGAGACCAATCAATTGCAAATTCAGTCACAGCAATTTTGTGGAGAATGAAGTTATCTGCAACATTACACTGTTATGCTACAAGTGGTAAGTTTCTTGCTGATGGAAATGGCCACTTCACTAGCACTCATATAGAACAGTAGCGCTGAGACTCATTTGCATGTACTAAAAGATGGCAAAGCAGTCATTGGTTTTTGACCTGCTTAGGTTTGTAATTTTTTTTTTTTTGTATTTAAACATACAGCTTAAGCTGAGCAATTTGTCACACATTCTGAAAAACCAAAACATCAGCATTATGCTCCAACTATTCCTTTTCTGCTTAAATTACTATATTTAAAAGAGCAGTTCCCTGTTCCAGGGAAGATGTAGATTAGAATAATTTCACAGTTTTCTATGATTCTTTGCAGCATTTACTCTTGAATAAGCAGAAGAGGCAATGTACAGAAGGACCTGGAAATGGCTACATTACACCACTTTCACTAAGTAGAAGAGAAAGTAAAGTCATCACATGGGGTCATCCGCCTCATTAGCACTACAGTTTTTCTGGGTTTCTCCATCTGGAGTACAGCAATTCCTGCTCCTTTCCTATTCTGCAGCATATTACCAATGTCTATATTATGTTGTTGGACATGTGCAGGTGGCTGTCATTGGCATCAGCAGACACAAGCTTTCATCCAAGGGAAACACTGATTTTGAAGAACAGCAAATAAATTACATTCTTTGTTCTTAATTTAGCAGACAGGTGTGGCTTTCATCAGCATTCAGTAAGACCTACCTCACAAAATACAAGCAGAATAAATTTCATAAAAAGAACACAAGCTTGTGCTTCATTTATGTACAGGAACAAGCAGAAAAGCAAAGCAATCACCAAAACTGCTGCTTCCAGCTTCAGTGAGATTGTCAATTGATGCAAACTGCAGTAAGTCCAGCTAAGTCAAAGCAATTATTTGCTCAGTGCAGCAACAGAAGCTTACCGCAGCTGTTAATATGGCCATTTATAATGTCCTTTGAAGTTGGTTAATAGTACTTTCAAAAAAATATCTAAAGTACAATTAAAGGAGTGTGTTTGTTATTTTTTGTATGTTACACTGGCATTGGCAAAAATTCAGATCCACATGCATGGCTGAGAAAGAAAGATGAGTCAAAATGAAGAAGTAGTATATCAGGACTTGCAGATCTGTAAGTACACAGCTGTGGGGTAGACCGGTGAGTTACAGGGTAAATGACCTGGCAGAGCCTGAAGTTACCGCTGCCTTTTAGAAATCAATCGTTGATCTGAAAGCGCTTTAACTTTTTGAATCCCCCCAAAGTACCTAGCAAAAAAAGCTTCCTGTATCTCTCCAATTACTGTGTCACAGACAGACAGCCTGAACACAGAACACAGCCTGACACACAGAAAAATTCCATAAAAGCTCTCAATACTAGACCAACATATGACTTGCCCATCTATTGCAGCTGGATAGGACAGGCACTGGACTACAGAAGAGCACTGCCCTCTGGGCAGGAGAGATTAAGCAGGTTGTCAAGGTGGGAGGTACATTATAGCAAAGACTTTGTAAAATAATATCAATCTAGGTTAGGAACATTTGCCATCGTTAAGTGCTGAGAGGAACTCAATTTGCCTATATGAATTTTGCCCTGTAAAATCTAATCTGCAAAAAGCACACAAATTCCATCTCTTCTTCACTTCCAAGGGTGGAAGCTTGCATTTCTTAACAGCAAAAGCTCAGACTTCAGTGTCACTTCTGTATTACAACTGCAACTGCACAAGGATTTGTAAATATGGGGTTTAAATACAGCTTCAAAAACAAAAACAGAAACAAGAACTTGCCTTTTTTATGTGCTGTTCAAGTTACTTACTAAATCTTGCTTAAGCTCTCATAGAGATAACGCTCAAGACTTGCAAAGCGTAAACCGAAAATCTGACTAGTCTGCTTATGTTTTGCATATCAAAAGTCAGTAGTCTGTACGAAAAATTTCATACATATCTACACACATACCAGCAGTATGGCATCACAACGTGCTCAGATTATAGTAAGGGCATGAAATCCTTTGGATACAGCAACCTTGTCAGTGTGCAGGTCTCAAGGATTATTTATAACCGCAGAGGCCAAGAGCAGTAGGAGATAAAGTGAACTATTTAATTAGGTCAAAAGCAACAGACCTCATTCAATTACACAGATACACACACAATCACCTTTTCCTCTCCCTACACCTTGCTTATTCTTTTTCATGAAATCATATTCTGGGAGAATACAGTATGTTCCCTCCATGATATACGCACCAATAGTATTTTATTTTTTAGAAGTTGTGATAATCTTCATGGATTTTCCAGTAAGTCAGCAGTTGCATTACAGAAGATGCCTGTATTCAGCATGCCTCAAAACAAAACAGAACCTCACCAAACCACACCCTACACTCCCATCCAACTCTTGCTGGCACCATATATATTCAGAAGTCATGGGCAGATGCACTCCATTGCCACATTATGGATTAGAGAAGATAATCTATTGCTAATTCCTTCACTAAACCATAATAACAACAACAGGATCCATCTAGACTGCTACACTGAAATTCAGGGAATTTCTTGTCTTCACAACTGGAACATCAGCACTTTGTTATTGTTTTTTTTAGTTTTTCCCTTCTCCTACAGGTAAATTTTGTGGTCAAAAAATTGTGATCTGAACATCTATCCAGCTAAGAATGGGCCATAATAAAGGCAAAGACCATAGACTATAACCTTAATCTCTTCACAGTTCTTTTAACATATCCAAAAAACACAATCTGATATTCCAACCTTGACTAGACTTGGCATATTACTGCCACAGTGTAGTCCCAGCATGAAGTTTGTCCATGTAAATTTCCCCTTCCTCATACTTCCACTATCCTTACTTTTGATACTCCTTAACAGTAGACCCAGCAAGTCCTGCCCATCCCAACTCTAGCATACAAATATTTTAAACTCAAAATGCAGCATATACCTGATACCTGCTTTGTTATCTGCACTCTGTTCTTAATAGAAGATGCAAGAAAATGTCAATATGAATCCAGATGAAAAGTGATGCACACCATTTCCCCTCCCCAGATCCACAAATTATTCCTCTATAACAGCTTATAGAATTAAAACACAGTTTACGTGTTGCTCTTGGTACCACCATCACAAGCAAGCAGATTTCTCACAGATTCGTAGAAAGAGTAAGGAAGATGATAAATTTACAGCAAGTTTAGCATCGCAGGAACAAGGAACATACTCTTTTTTTGTCAAGGCAGATGATTTTATTTCTGGAATAGAGGTTTTCTGCCTCCTTTGAATTATCTTTTTTGGTTTTCCACACCATAGTTGCCCATACCACTAAAAAATGTAGAAGAAATCCATTCTGCAAAGCACCCCCATCAAAATTTCTTCATAGGGAAGTCCCTTGCTCTTCTCCCCCTCTCCTAAATACTCATATCATTGATTTGGCTTCTTCTATTTTAAAGTCTCTAGTAGATACCAACACAGTAGTAGGTTTATACTTTGCATTAACCATCTAGAAGAAAAAAAAAATAAATAAATGTAAGACTTTTAAAATTACCTATTCCAGTTGCTTAACACTTCCTCCTCTAGAACCACCACAGTAAAGAACCAGCCTCTCAGCTAGGCTGGCAAAAGGAAAACAAATAAGTAAAAAGGGAAACAAAAGAGAAAGAAAAATCTTTGGTAAAATTGAACACTCAGTAAAATTAACTACTGTGTAATATGAAGTAGGGCTAAAACACCAACATCTACCTTTAGAGGTTGGCCTAAACAGAATAGTAAATATCAAAGTCCTTTCCTGTTTTGACTGCCATATACAGGAGCCATCATTCTAATCAAACTTGCATTGGTTATCTTTTTTATACTTAATGCAAAATAGGGAAACCAGACCTTGAATCCTATTCATGCAGCTGCTGAGATAATTGAGCAAAGACAGTCAAGTGATGAACAGGAAGCCGTGTCAACAGTTACATTTTGTCCTGTGCTATTTATGCAAGGACTAGATATTAGCAAAATGAGTATTTTTCTGTCCTCACTGGAGGAACAAAAGTGATGTGATGAGAAGTCAACGAGCAACTCATTAGAGTTCATAATATGCTTTAAACAGCACTGCATCGAGCATTATGATCCATTCTTCACATTAATTCAAAGTCCAAGAAAAGGTTTGAATATAAAACGAAAAAAACTACTAAAAAATGGATGTTCTTAGCCAGCACAGTCTCCACTAATGAATTTGTTGACAAAAGCTTCTATTGGTTTCATTTCTGTTAGTTCTATAGTCAAGTGAGCCAGCTGGACTCTGTTCTGACTCATGCAGCTTCATATCTAATTAAGTTTCACTTATGGAATCAAACTCCTCCAGCATTTATAACCTTGCTGCAGACAGAGGGTCATTAACTTGCAAAAAAACTTTTTATGTGTATCTGTGATAAAGAAAAAACACCTACTTTCACTGTCACTTTTCAATGCAAATATGCAATATTAGGTCATTCAACACAGTCTTCTGCAATCTGAATTATTCCTTAACAATTATATAGCTCCTATATAGCTCTTTCCCAGATATTATTTTGGCACTGTAGTTGGGCCTTGCTATATATATTCAGCAGCTGTTAGTCAGATAATTGAAGAGTTAATGCAAGCCATTAATGACAGAGGTACAGGTGCATTCATTTTCTGAAATACTGTGAAAAGCTCCTAGTTCTCAATTCAACAGAAATAAAAAGGCAAAAATTTATATATATTAGCACTATAATCTGCACAAATTAGCTTTCACTTACATTTCTGAAGTCAGTATTGACAGAGTTTTAAATTCTAACTGGAAATTTTTATTGTCCATTTGTGACCACAAGCAAACTAATACATTTCTAATGAAAAAAGTTTGATTTATTTTTCAAATGAGTGAGTGATAATCACATTAATAACACAACATTTGATAACTTTTTAATTCTCATTCCTGAATTTCTTAGCCAAGAAACAGTAGAAAAATAATTGATGGCTAAATTTGCACATAATTTTCTGCAAAAATAAATTAGTTCTTGTAACTCTCAAAAGGCAGAAAAGAGGCAGGTGATAAGAAATGGTAAAAAGTCAATGAGATCACATTTTTAAATAAATTTTATCAAGTTATCCACAATCCCTGGTGTGCTGCCATTTTTAATACTGCATTGGTAAAATTAAATGATGAAAAACTGCAAAGTTTCTAGAATTATCAATTAAGGAAGATGGCAGACAGAGGAAAAAAGAAAAAGAGAGAAAAGGAGAGAAAAAGAAAAAAAAGAAAACCAGAAAAAACAAGTTCACCGTGGCTTTATTTTAAAGCCTGTTCTAAAGTCTTTTGTCCTCAAGATCATTAACTAAGTCAACTATCAAAGATTTTGATTTTTAATAAATTTCAACAGTATTTAAAAAAATGCTAAGAGTAATTGCTAAATTTTGATCCTTCTAGTGCCCTTGCTGATGAAGCTTTTCACAAGTAAAATATTCTGCTTCTTTTAATTTCACCATCTTCAAAATTAAGATGCCTACCCCTAAAGCACAACTGTTATGAAGATAAATTCATCTACAAAGAACTTCAGAGATCCGACATTCACATTCCTCTTGAAACATCTTGCTAGGTTATTTTACCATCCTTTCCTAAGTATGTATCAAATTTAAAAAAAACTATAGATATTGGAAGGAATTTTGATAAAGGATAGGTTTCTTTATTATTATTATTTAATTCCTTCCAGAGTATTAGCTGAAGATCAAATATAATTTGTGGCAATAAGAGGACTTAATCTCAAAACCATATACTTTACATTTTATCAGCATAATCCTTTTATATCCCAGGCTATACATAGACATTAAAGTCATCTACTAATTAATCACAGATTCATGACAACACACATCTCTAACTGAGCCGAAAGACCAGCCAATATAGTCACACATTCTTTATCACTTTTTGCCAGTCAGTTCCAAGTAACACAGACTCTTGCTAAGATACGGAGAAGTTTAATATAAAAGCTACGTCTTATGACTGACAAGTGAAAATACTACACCCAAATGTATTAATTTCTTTTTGATAAGGTTTAGATGAGTCATGGCATGATATGTCTTCATGCAAGAAGTATGAGCTGAACCAGGAATCTGGAGTACACCTGAGTTTATGTATTTTTATTTTAATTAATATTATTATCGCCAATACACATAATTTTCTCTGAAGGTAACGCGTCCCTCTTTGGTCTTAATAAATTCCTACTGTTTGATGCAGGCTAATTAGACAAAGTACCCACTTTAATACTTCAAATAAGCAGCTACATCTTATGGTTTAGTGATAAGAAATACCCAGAGGCACTAAAAATGTTCTTACAATTGCAACAGAGCTGTTTGTACAAGCGCCAATTTACCTTGCTTCTCTCATGTCTCTGAACAAGTCTCTCCTTTTTGTTTCACAGTTTTTCTCTTTTATTGCAGGGTCAACATTCTCTACAAGGTAGGACATTAGAAAAATACCTTTTTTTAATGTGTATTTAAACTATGAGTACTATAAGCAGCTTACTTTTTTTTTTAAATACAATGTTGAACAAACCTTGTCTTAAATTGTATACTATGACAGCAAAAATTAGAAAGCATATCACAGTACAGGTATTAGGGTGAGAAATACATATACCAGGAAATGTTAGCAGTAGATTAGCCACAGAAAGAAGAGATGATCTAACTAGAGATAGGGACTACAAAGATCTATATTTAATGGCAGAGCTGCTTTGAAGATAATTTAGCCATGAACTGACACAGTTTGAACTTTGAGAAATTGCTTTTAGATAGAATCACTGACACTAAGAATAGTCCAGAAATACTCTTGGTACACAGGGCTCTCAGGAGAGGACTCTGTTCAGCCCAGACTGCTGTGAGAGCTGCATGGGTTCCTTCTAAGCATCCAAGAACCAAGTGGCTGAAGAGTCCAACAGCTGCAGCTTGGGAATTTGGCTTGGCTAGGTGGGAGGCTAAGAGTACAGAGGATTCTGCATTTGGGAAGGGACCTAGGCATTATCACCAGCAGAACACAGAGGGCTCTGGTGTGTACCTGTTTCAAGAGACCTGTAGGCTGAGCGGGAGGGAAGCATTGCTGAAGGTGCTGCCAGAACAGGGTCCATTAAAATCACCAGCCATGAGGACTTCTGGGTGAGGCCAGGTTCTTCACTAGCGCAGTATGTTATAACTGTCAGAAAACACTGGCACTCAGTTTCAGTCTTTAGTATAAAAAAGTTTATTCCTACTTAACCAAGAGAACAAAGTAGCTGACATGGTGAGGCTGAAGCAATTCCTCTAAATTTGTTACAGGCCAAGGCACAGAATTACCAATAGTGGGTATATTTCAAGAAGGGACCAGCTGTTGACATTGCAATCCTGTAGTGTTGAAAGTCAGGCTTTACCCAGACCTTCTGGATTAGCACTGGTGTTGGGGATTTTGGGTTCCAGAAACCGTAGAATGGTATCACTCGTATTTCCCATCATTTTGGATGGTAACAAGTTAATTACCCAGATGGTAGCAGCGGTGACCACTTAGATAACCTACTGGTGAGAGAAGGGATGATGAGTTATTGACTAAGTCATCATACACTAAAATCATTAAAAAAGTTTTTTTAGAAAGGCAATAGTATTTCTCTAATTAAGGCACCTTAAATTATTTCTGATAGTTAGAGTCAACATTCCAAACGAGGAATCCCACAACACTCTCTGATCTGTTTACACCACCAAATGAGACAGAAGAATAAATAAGCAACATTGACATCTGTGTCACAAATGTAAACACTTCAAAAGACTGTTTTTGCCAGCACCAGCAGAGAACCATTGGTGCTTCTGAAGCAGAAGCAGAAACTTGTTGCACTCAAAGTAAAATCAAACTCAGCAAGACATAATTAATATTCAAATGCCTTGAGCACAAGCATAAGCAAACTAAAACAGCACAACCAGCAAGAACTGATAAGTACCATGTGACATTGTTACACCACTAATTACATAACCAGCAGCCAGCACTTCTAACCAAGCTAAACATAAATAGAATTAATTGCAAAGGAGCAAACAGAGACTTATTATGGAGTTACATAAATAAGATAGAGTAAGACATGCAAGTAGCATAATCTTCAAGGTAACAAAAGATGTCAGACAGGAAAGACATTCTGCTGAACTACTTTGAATTTCCTATACAAATGGCAAAGATGTTTCGTGAAGCTAGCCAATGAGACCATATTCTCATTTTGGGAAGGGTGTTAAAACTGATCTACTTGTTTTTCTAGCCATTCCCACTGTGGCACTTTTACATACACATTCGCAACACCAGAACTGTTTTAACGCAGAAATTCCTGATAAAGTGTGAACTTCTTCATGAGGAAGCACAGCAACAAAAAGCATCAAACTGAATGGAAAAAAAGCAAGTAAAGAGAGTTAAGAAATCACTTATTCTGGATTGAAACACATTCATCGTTATTTGTGCCTCCAAACAATCCAGCATAAAGGAAAAATACACATTCTATTGCCTGATAGATGTTAAAGTCCGTGATCAGGCTGTAACAGATCTAGATTCACAGTGCTGCTTTGTCTCAATCAGACCAGAGATTGCCTGTATTCTCTCACATATCCCAAGCCAATAAACTACTCAATGGACTATGAATACACAGACTTTGCATTCCTCTCAAAGTTGTTGACAAAGTAAAAAAAAAAAAAAAAAAGCCTCCATGTAAACTTTTTACTTAACCAAAAAGTTTTCTATAAAAGTTCATGCAATTTCTAAATGAAGGCAGAAGCATTAAGTACTCTCCACTAAAGAAAAAAGTAACTGGTTTGGAGTGGTTACTCAGTGCAAATGGGTAGAGGGATAATCTTCAGACCACTTACAGTATGAGTTTTTCTAAACTGAAGCTTTTCTCATCCAAAGCCTGTGCAGTATATTTAGCATATTTGATACTGAGTGTATATTCTATAAATAGTTATAAACTGAGAGATAATTAGGTAGACAGTTTACTCTAATTTTTTAAATCCAGAAGTAGTCAGAATTTACCAATCTCTAATGACAACTGCACAAATTAACTTAAATATGAAAAGCCCATCCTCATCATTTCCGTATACAGTAAGTTTCCAATTAGCCCAAAACAGAATCAATATTAAAAAGGAATAAAGTGAGAATTAGTACCAAAAGTGGAAAAAGTTCTCTTATAAAAGATGAAACTGTACTGAAACGTGCAAAAAACCCTTTTTTCTCCTTTGCTACGAACTGAATTTTATGAACTGACCTGGCCTAAACGTGCTGAGCAATAGGACTTAACAGAAGTGTGACAGTGTGTCAAACGACACCTCTCACTCCAGTGAGAGAGATTGGCCTGAATCCAACACAGGATAACTAAGGCAGTGAGGCTGCATCCATATACAAAGATAACTCATGATTTTAAAATTATTAACCCACATTAAACAGACTGGAACACTAAGGGGTTGGTTATTTTCGCCTATAAATGTTGCAAGGACAAGACATTTTGGGGCCCTTTTTTAGAACATATTTTTCTAAGGCAAAAACATCACACAGTGAACATATCAAGCCACTGGGGCTGCCAACATCCATGCTCGTCTCTCATCAGGTATAGTTTGGAGGGAAACCAATAAGCAGACACTGGTGAAGAAAACCCTTGTGCGCTTCAATGAATATTCATTACATCCTCTAATTTATTATCATGTTTACAGCCAAAACTGCAGAGCAAATTACATTCTACATAAGATCCCGAGGGGGTTTTCATTTCCACGTCTTGGACTGGTACCAAAATAAAGCACATTACGGAGAAATTGCAAAGAGAGCCATTAATATTTAATGGACTACTAACAGCAGTGCTCCTCATGACAAAGTCACAGGGCAGAGGAGGGAAGGATCATTCAGAACTTTGCTCTGCAAAAGTCTTCTCATTAAGCAAACTGAATTCAAACAGACAAACAGGTGGCTTTCTAAACAAAAACAAAGAAGCAAACCACAAGAAATTCCCTCCACCTCCAATAACACAAAACCTAAAACCCCCGCAGAACAAAAAATGAAAGAACAACTACTCAACATTAAGTAGAAATAAACAGCAAAAATTGGACCCAAGAGATAACAGACAGTGCAAAGGAGAAATTGGCTTATTACAAGAGCAGAGCAAGATTTGAAACTGCCTATGCACAGAAAGCAAGTATCATATGGAGAAAACCCAATACAATCAGTGGCTGGCAAATGTAAACAAGTCAATGAACATGACAACTCTAAAATTTCCATTTCCTAGCACAGAAAAAGCTTCAAACTGTCCATCCAAGAAAATGGAATTAAAACACAGGGAAAAGCAAGTGTCCAGCAGCCAGCAGAACTTTTACAGCATTAGCACAGATGGTGTAAACTTGTAACATGTCTCTAGTGATTCAAGTAGAATGGCTGCAGCAGCACAGTCACTGCAGATGGCATGACAGATAGGGATCCTGAGACTGGCCTAGACTCATTTTCAAAACTGAAAGCAGATACAGTAAGGTCACTTAATCCAGCTGTTTGTTCTCTTCCTGCTCATTGAAGCCAATGAGGAAATCCCAATTACTGTTCCTCTAACACCCAGTAAAGTAATAGTCATGCAAACAGTTGTGCTTGCAGACTGCAGCTAAAGCTCCAACGTAGCCTCTGAGCACTGATCAACGACTACTGCTTATCACCTACTGGACAACCTCCCTTTCCATACAAAAATTCTTTGTCTTTGTCCCTCTTCCAACAGAAGTGTGATGGGTATATTGTTATTATTATTATTATTATTTTTATTATTATTTTATTTAACTTGATCCTTCTGACTGCCTGACCCTGCAAAAACAGACTCAGGCATGCTTTTTTCATACCTGCTTAATTCAATCTCCACAATTATTCCATTCAAATGGCTTTTAAGATATCATTACCAGTTTTCATCAACAGTTCCTTATCTCTTTCCATCTACTTTTTACCTTTCTGTGGAAAGGAGGAGACTGGGAGCAACAGAAGGCATTCTAAATTGAGTCAGTCTAAATAGCAATTAATTTAAGTGAAAATATCTTCTAGGCACAGACCAGAATTCACATCATGTTTCTGTCTTAGATTTTTAATATTTTCTCGAGGTTGCAGTTTTCCTAACTACATTTGGTTTAGGTACCAACTGGTACAGCTGCCAGAGGGAACTAACAACGATAGCTACAAAATAAAGACACAGATGTCAATACCACTTAAGCAACGTAGGTCCATGTCTTTTTTGTCATACCTTTTTCTGATCATACAATAAAACCATAACTTGTATGAAAGAGCATTAACTATGAGGGCATGTTACACTAACCTTTTCATTGAATGTTCCAGAGCATCATTATGCTATTTTGTGCTTGAAGTGTTCTTCCAGAAGGAATTTAATCTCATAGATGTATTTAAATTCTCACCTATGTTCGTAAAAATAACAGAATAAACCACAAAACAATATGTTGAGGTTTTTTGGTCACATTACAAAAGTGAGTTTTATTCTGGAAAATAATTGCTCTTAAAAGAAAACAACATAAATAGAAAAATAATGTTGTAAAATCACTTGAATTCAGTTTTAGATTTACAAAAAACACTGGGTGGAGTTAGGAGTAAAAGTCCTATCAACTTCCATCACTGAGGTACTAACAGACTTTATCAGGTCCCCAAAATTCTGGCTTTCAATTTTTATATTTCAGTGCCCTTGCATTGAACCCTACCCTTTATTATCTACTTTAGGGCCATAAAGGCCTTTTACTGAGGCCACTTTTATAGCTATTTCTCAGTTGGACTAGTCTTTTTTCACCCAAGCCCCAGAAGTCAAAGAATGTTTCTCTGGCCAGAGGAACTAAGAGACCAGAGTCTGAAGAGCTGCTAACTCAAGCAGCAACAAGAAAAAACCCAGTTTAAAATACTAAGGTTTTTCTTCAAAAGAGCTGGGGGTAAATGAGCAATTTTGCCAAGCAGGAATGCTTTAGCATTAACAGACAAGAGGTGACAGACAAAAGTAGTTCATCCTTAGGCAGAGGAGATTAAACTCCCCATGTTCCCTGGGGTTTATAGACACCAGGCAGTAGAGCTGCCTGTGTTCATTCCAAGTCAGAAAACTTCTTTGCTCCACAGACTTTAAAAGCACATGGTATGGTGCCAATTAAAAGATACAAGAGACTCAAAGCTGCAAGTCCCCTAAATCATGAACTGGAGAACAGGTGCACACCTGAGATAGTCTCCTGGAAAGGAACAGGTGGCAGTGGACAGACAGCAGCCAGCAAGGGAATCAGCCTTCAGCTTGTGCTTCCCCACCCAGCCAAAAAATATGAATAATGCAGGAAAATGAGAAAATTCAAGACAGCGGATTAGACCATTCATCTTCAACCTTGTAATTATCTTTCCTTCTGAATAATAATTTTTGGAAGGGGAAAGAACTAGTGAATAAGTACACCCAGCTCCTCAAACAGCCTCACATTAGAGACGCAAGTAACTAAAATCTTGGGGAGTGATCTTTGTGTAAATGCAAAGTTGTGATGAAGATAAGCTGGTCTCAGCACAAGAGGTATCAGATGTCATCATTGGATCTGATTAGAACAGATTATTAGAGTAAGTTACAAGGAATATGACAACTTTCAGAAATAAACTGGTTTCCTATTAAAATACTAGTATGTCAAATTCTCAGATTATAACTGATCAGCAGTAAGTTAATATACAGAAATATAACCATTCAGTGAGAATCTCATTTGCCGTTCACTTCAGATAGGTACAGCACCCACAAGGAATGTTCCTGTATAAGGTGTTGTTCTTGGATGAACAACAAATTCTTGGGAGAGCTACACAAATCTAGGTCAAGGTTAAGAGCTGGAAAAGTGTTTGAAAAGAGATACAGAACAGAGGTCTTTTCTAGCTCCACATTTCACTGTGATTGAAAACAGTCTGATGTGGCCTGACTGCTGATACAGAGGGGCACACACAGAGTAGAATTTGATATTGAATCACAGATAGCTGTACAGGGAAGGCTCAGGGTGTTCAACCCCAGCCGAGTACGCGTGGAGGACAAACCGTGATTAATGTCCAAAGTCAAAGCTGACAGCAGCTGTTACAGAGTGGATTACACAGCAACCTAACGTAATATTGCCAGACATCACCCTCAATCAAGCCTCTCTCCTGAACAAAGTGATCAACACTAATCCCATTGCCATGCTATTATATTAGTAGACTCACAAGCTTTCCATTCCCCCACACCATATACAAAGATAATGGCTCCTGGCCTTTTGGAACACCAAAAGTTCAGACTTGCCTGAACATTGCTAAAGATTCTAAAAACTCATTCTCTTGGAAAAATCTTAGCTAACAATATATCCCTCAACACCTACAGCTGAGAAACCATGCAGATGCCAGCAATGGACGCCCTGAACCAGCACATCCTTGTGCATCAACGTGACAACTGCATTATAAACTCTATTTTTTATATCACACATGCTTAAGCAAGCAAAATGATTACAGATTACAGCCACATCACTCAATTGGCTAAATCTAAAGGAGAATTAATGCAAATGAGCTTTGGCAAAGAGATTTTATTCTAAACTCCCAAATGGAAGTTTTATTATTTTGTCTGGTCATATGCCAAAACACGTCACAAAATATATATAAAACACATGGAAAATGTTCTGTAGCTAATATTGCCTAATGAGAACGTGAATCAAATGTACCCACTCTCCAAATGCAAAACATCTATAGCTCACAGACTTGTTTTGCTGATGTTTTTCTCTTTTGATTTGTTTTTAACCATAACATTACCATTTCAATTATATTTAAGCATACTACAGAAGCAGCATTTACTAAGATCAAAATATTTTCCTTATTTTTCTTCAGTTGTTTAGGCCACAATCGAGCCTGGAATTCTTTAATTTCTTTTTCAACTTTTCAGATTTGTTTTGGCTTTTGAAATCACCCAGTGAAAATTAGAAAATTAAATTAAGACTTATTTTTGTGATGTATTTTAGAAAGAAAAGGGGAGAGGTTAATACCAAACAGTTAGTAGGTGCCATACTAGACATTTATGTTCATATCTTTACAAAACAAATTGCAAGACACCAGTTGGCCTGCATATAAAGATCAATTTAGAATCATTTAACTTTATTAGGTTAGACAACTAAATTTTCCAACATACTTTAACTAATCAATTTAAGGAAATATCTGCTGCCACAAATATGATTCACCATACACTAAAACTAGATGTGTAAAATATTGAAATAGTATAAATTATTAGAGAGAAGCAATCTTTTCCCTGCCTTGACTCTATAGGAATAGGAGAAGGGATAGCACTACAGTTTAGGCTAGATGCTAAACTTTGAGCTAGACACATTAAATGGTACAAATCACATCCTGTATAGCAATGGTTTCAGTACTGATTGGCAGCTTCAGTCTTCAGATCTTCTGCATCACAATCACCATGTCATATGTGTGCAATATTATCTGCAGGGTTGAATTAGTTCAGTCACATAAGCAAGGTACAGCAAGTTTGAAATGAACCTAGCTGAAGTAAACAGCTTAAGTAACTGGCACTTATTTCAAAGATTTATCCCTAACTGCATTAAGGAAAACAGTGAGAAGCATTAACACATTCTCTGCCATAAGTACTTTAGAAAAACCCTTGTGATGCAGTACCAGCTGTGCTGAATATGCACTTAAATCAGTCCTTTACAGTGTAGTTACTCCATAACATCATCACCAGGCACAAGAACCTCCTTGTCACAGCAATTTATCAGCTTCCAGCAGACCCCTCCTTCCCAAGACAGCAAAGCCCAGAGCCCAAACTGCTGCCAAGTGCACAAGCACCTGCCTCAGCTGGGCTCTCCAAGGCAGGCTCAGCCCGCGTTCAGGCTGAGCGTCAGTTTGCCAAATGGATCCTGACATCTTGCCAGAGGGAAGGGCTCCTACATGCTCGCTTACACGCCGTCTCTTCTCCCGCATCTGCAAAACCTGCAGCAAGCCTAATGTCTCCAGCTGCTCCTACCTTTACTCCTCTCACCAGCACCTGAGCACCCAAAGGGCACCTACTACGTCTGAACACATTTAATCAGAGCAAACTCAGTTCAAGTTGCTGCAAACAAAAAGGCATTCAAATCTCATTGACTTCCAACAGATACTGGATCATCATTATGAAATGGAAGAAGAGCTAGGATTAATAGCAGTCTGCTATCCATATTCTCACACTACCTCATCTCCTTGGAGTAAAAATCCTTGGGACTTCTAGACCGCCTCTACCACTATTTTTAGAGCCTACAATAACTGGATATCCTTAAAATCCTAATAAAGGCTAGATATCCTTCTAACATAATCCTGCAAGTATGCTGTATGCTATCCAAAATTAAGTTCCTCTTGTTAGTTTCCCTTAATTTATTACAAGGCAGCTTCTACTCTTTTGGGACCCTTACAATTCGTGGTTTCCTACCCATTCACTATGTTCCCCAGAGCAGCTTCCATAGGCACTCCCATATTCTCACCTACAGTATAATATGGGAAAAAAAGTAGAAGATACTGTTCCACAGATGAAGAGGACTGAATATGGTAAAGATCTGCTATTCCAATTCATGATATTGGTACATCTTTAGAGTTTTAAATCCTTAAAGTTGTAACAATGAATGGCAGGACACATATCAAAGTAGCGTTTTGTACTGTGAGAATTTAGTTCATTCAGACTATGAGGAATGTTGACCCACACTCTCACTTCACATATCACAAGAGAGTGGTTGCTGCTGACATGTGGCTAAGATTGAGACCTCCATAGCAGCACTCCAATTTTTTCTCTGCCTTCAGCACTGCAGAAAGGAGTTTCTGTAAAGTTGCATTGATTAGGCCAAACGGCTTGCTTGGACAGACTTTCCTCAGCTGTCAAGCATGGATGGGTATAAATATTTATGAGGGCAGAAAAGCATATCAAAACCTAGTGGAGCTGTGAGACAAGCTTAAACAATGCCATTTACAACCCATTAACATAGGTTATGCTTTCTCAACTCGGTACAAAAAGCTACAAGAACTGGTATGATTTCACTGTGGTGCAACAAAAGTGTCAGAGAAAGTTAATATTAGTTACATAAGCATGCACATCCTTACTGGAAGGTTTAAAATACATGTAAGTAGAGACATTGCCCCAAGGCATTTCATTGTGTTTCAGCAGAGAAGAAAATGGTACTGCAACTCTGTGTTCTTTATATAAAGATCCACCAGCTGGTGCTAGAAAGTTATACAAAAACTGTATATAACAAGAATTGTGTTTGAGGGGGATTTTGTTATTTCATAGTGTCATGAATATCTTGCTAAGGAATGCACATAACATTCTGGTTTTCCTCCAGAAATTTCCCAGACTTGGCAAAATATTTAAACAGAAACACAAGTTTCACCCATACTCTAAATATGATCAATTTCAAAAAGAAAACCTGAAAATATTTAGGGCACACAAGTACTCAAAATTACAAGCAAATTTTAAAAAAAATCATACATAGGTACTATATGAAAAAATTCAAGGTGAAAGGATCAAGTCATTCAAGATTCTAATATGACTCCACACTGACTATCTAAATTAAAAGGGAATATCAGAGATGATAAAGAGCCTTTTTTAGTAATTTCAAGAAGCAAGCAAACAGTTTCAGATCAAATTAATGTTTTCTCAATATGAGATGAAACCTTTAAACCTTTAAAAATTTTAAGATCTTCCAGTGTTTCTAAGAAGGGTTAAAAAAAAATCAGGTTGTTTCATATAAAAAAAGAACACTTATGTACATGTGAGAGAACTGGACCAACATCTTCAAAACAGTCTCAAGTGTGTTTGCTTTCTACTTTAGAAAGCAGAGAAAACATGATAAAACAGTGTGCTGCTGTTGAACATCCCTTTTAATACATAAAAGTTTTGGCTGGTTTTGTTAAATAGTTACTTTAAAACAACAAAACTTTTCACATCATCTAATTTCAGCATTCCCTCACCCTCATCAGTATAATAATTGTTAGTGCCAGAATACTACCACATTGTTCAACCCTGAAGAATTCTGGCAAACAGGCCTCGCATGAAAAATACTTCAGACAGTACGTTACACTAACTTGACCAGTTCCTGCTTAGCTTGCAAGAATTTATGGAAATAGCGCACAGCACTGTGGCTGCTGAAGTCAAAGTATTCTTTAAAAAAAAAAAGATTATTCCATTTGATTCCCTCACCCTAAATGTTTTTGATTCTCCAGCAGTCTCACTTCTATGGGATTACTACACAGATGCAGAGCAGCTGCTTCCTTAACCTTCCTAGCTCAGCTGGTTTTACAACTTTTTCTGGTGCTGATACCCTAACAAAATACAGCAACCATCAGAGAATATCCACCTGCAAATTATAAGTAAACCCAGCTCTATTTTCACTCAGATATTAGAAGCAGATGGGCTTGGGGGATTATTCTCCCCATTGACCAAAGTATTAGAGAATATATCAGAATAAAAATTGCTATCTTAAATCCACCTACATAAGCTAGGCTGATATTAAGGTTCTCTGCTATGGTTTAATAGCAATGTATCAACATTAAAAATACTAGAGACACATATTTGGAGAGGGAAAGCAATTGCCAGGATTTTTCCCTCAAAGCTGCAGACATATATCTAATTAAGAGGGAAGCAGTCAATTAAAATTGCACAAAAGAAACACTGAAGAACAACAGGAAAACTGTTGTGGGACAAGAGAAAACATAAGTGGCAATTCAGCTATCAGGAATTAACAGGAAAAATAAAATAGAAGTGAAAATCAGATCTTTGCCATTTAAAAAAAAAAAAGAAAATCTGAAGCACTACACTGCTTGGAGAAAAACACCTTCCATCCACACATTACAAAAACAGATGTGAAGTGATCATTAGGTCAAGCACTCGAGTCAGACAGAGACACTGTTAAGATTGTCTGTTCAAATCTAACTCACCCCTAGTGATCATCGTATTTTTTGCTACAGGAGTCAGTAACCTACAGCTTTTGTGCCAAAAGCTACGGCTGTGCTGGCAAATAGTTCTGCCAAGTAGGAGCTACAGCCCAGCAGGAACAACTCAGAATTCAAATGGTACATGTGCTGAGGATGTACTTCTGACTGTCCCCAGTCTGAGCCCATGAACCGAGCACTCTTTCAGTGCAGGAACACAGGAGATGCCCTTGCCTTGAACAGGCTCATCTAAAAATCAGGTTTTGTGCTCCATGACCAACTTATGAGATAAGCCAAAGAAGGCAAGCACACAGACTGGGTCAACAATATCAAAATTACAGTCCTGATACAAATCAGCTCACTAGTGTAAACCCATCCTTTGCAGAAAACATGGGTGCAGCTTCTGACTGACATCTGGCCAGCTTATGTAGGGCTAGATGTCAGAGCATCACAAAAGGGATGCTTTCCAGAGCCAACGGCTTGCATATGCAAGTTACCGGCAGTGTCTTAAATTCCTCATCCACTAGAATATCGAATTACACAGGTATGGTCTGCTTCAGGAATAAATGACTAAATAAATCTGACTTAGCAATGCTAATACACGTAGTGACCACATCCATTGTGCAACTGCCTTTACAAGGTTAGTTTTCCATGGGCTGCCCCCTACCCCTGAAAAAAAAGTCTTATTAAGTCAACAATATGACCAGGAAACTTTTTATTAGCTAAGTACTTTTTTCTATAAAGCTATGTCCAAATTTTCTGTTCTGGACTTCTTAATTACACACCTTAAATTCCATTATTCCATTTTCCAGAAGACATCTGCACAACTCAGTGCACACAGTCCTATGGCTTATCAGTGAATGTCACAAATTACAGTCTTCAAAATTTTTCATTTGTCACATCTCACAGAAGCTGGAATTTTACATTTATACAGTGCTGAACTTCAGAGCTACTGCAACCACCAACACCACCTCTGATTTTATAACCACAAAACTGCTTCCTCTCCCCTTCCTCATACTTCCTCCACTGCTTCTCACTTTTTACCATTTTCTACCATTCAGAAGGCAGTATCTATTCACATGCCACACGGCTGTTGAAATTCAAAATACAAGGAAAGAGGATCAATGAAAGCGTACTCAAAATCATCCAAAAAGAAGGAAGAAGATTCTCAGCATTTCTGTTATTGTGTTCAAGGAGTCAAATGTGAAGTTATCTAGGTCAAGGAAAAATGGTATATTGAAGAGGCAACAGAAAAGCTGGCGAAGTATATGAGCAATAACTTAGGGAACTGAATCTGAATGTTTTCTCTGATCGCCTAGAACGTGGTGTTATTCACGGAAACCAGGATCTGGTGTTATTTACGGAAACCAGGAACAAAGCAGTTGGATGAAATGACTACAATAATGCCTGGCAATAATGATATTAAATCCATGTTGTTCTAATTATTCGCAGTGTGTAATTTGGTTCTCTCCTCAGTCTTGCTGTCTAAAAGCAGCTGGGCTTCCTTCATTCCAGCAGAGCAGAGCATGAAGACAGAAGTCCCCTGTCATTTCTCTTTGTCGTTCACTAGGTCACCGAACAGGAGGATACCTTTGGGCACAAAGGGAGAAGTCACAAAGCAAGTACTTTGCCTGTGTGAGTCTGAAAAACAATTTTGAAGCATTACCTGCAGCATTGTGCCACACTGAGCGCAGCAACAACACACAGGAAAAGCTTAGCAAGAAAACAAGACAGCTTAACTAGTGAATAGAGAAGACTGAAGTCACCGAGGCAAGCAAACTGACATGTTAATGGATTTAACAAAATATTCTGTGACAGAGCACTCTTACAGATTCAAAACAGTTCAATACACAGAAAAAACCCTCACAGAATATCACGATGCCTATCTCTAATAACTCTCAAGCTTTGATCAAAGCTTCTCCTCCCAGAAACAGAGAAATGGTTATACATTTTGTGGTTAGATTTCTTTTACGTAATATGTTATACTTCCATTAATACTCAAGCTTTTCTTCAGTTTGAATTTACTTGTACATCTATCCAGTCATTTCAATTAAAAAATTCTATTAACTAGTACCTTTGATTTCCCTTGTCTTCTATATTCAATTAACACCAGTGGTGACCAGTTGAATGACTAAAAAGTAGAGACGTGCAGGCAGGGGAAGGAAGTTGTAAGTGTGCTTACCCTAGGAAACCAGGCTTAAGAAAAACTGCAATTAATTCTCTTTTAAGGAGTTCATTGAAACAAAGTTGAACCACATTGTTTTACCTCTGAGTAGTGGCAGAAAAGGTCCAAGTAGCCACAGGGAGAAAACAGAGCAATGGATTCCATGCTCCATTTTCCTCATGAAGCAAGACAATGTGCAGCAAGGTAAAAGGATACATGGACCCAAAACTCACATACAAGAAACAAATGTTTGGAAGGAATTGTAATGGAACTGGGAATGGAACTCAGAAAAAGATACATGGAGAAGAAAAAAAGCAAGGGAAGGTGATTTAAAAAAAAAAAGAAATGGCTATTTTTGGCTCATAAAATGATGCTGTGCTTAGCACGTTCTTGATGGTGAAAGAAATATGAGTTTCACAAAAAAGATCCCTATATGGAACTCCAATTAGCTATATCATAAATAGAAAGGAATTTGATAAAAATAACAAGGAAGGCTACAGGTCCACAAAGGGAGTTCCTTACTTCAACATATGGCCACATATTACAGTGTAAATGACCGTCCCCCATTCTGTAAGCAGGCTGCATTTATTTTACCATTACAACTTTCCTCTAAAAATGTACACAACACCTTCCAATTCGTACATTAATTTGCATTACTCGTTCTCTTCACAAAAAAAAAAAATCTCCATAGAAACTTCAAAAATAGAAGGAATTAGAGGATTGAGCTGAGCACCTCTATCTGTACTTGCATGCTTTCCAACTTTCAGCAATTTAATTCTCTGAGGTTAACTTCTCCATTAATACAAATATTTGAAATGAAATGGCTTTTTTTTTTATGAGCTTCAGTATATATTCCCTACCAATAAACCCATGGTTTATTACTTAACTATACAATTTTACTTAGTTCTGCCAGAAGAATACTGGGGCTAGATACTCTCCCTGAACTAGAAAGTGTTAAGGAACAGACCTTTCAATAATTTAAACATTATCATGAGCAAGGAAATACAGAATACGAAGGATGTATACAGCCTTCTATGCTGCCCAATGTAACAGTTTGTTCAAGATTATAGCAACTCTTGCAACAGTAAGGATCCATTTCATTTTGATACAATTGTTTAAGTGGCTTGAGCATTCTGAAAGGATTGCCTGCAGCTTCCAGGCAGAGACCCCACAGGTGCTTAACTTCTTTAGCACTTTGGAAAAAGCAGTTTTTAATTCCTTTAAAGCAGTGATAGCATTTCAAGTGAAAAATAGTAAAGGTATCCTCTTCCTGTAAGCATGATACATTTAGTAATTGCATCTCCCTCCTGGCTACTCATGGATCTTTCTTGCAAAGTAACTTCAAGCATTACTCTAAACAAATAAATAAATCTGAGGAATCAAGGTCACCATAAATCAATTTGGTAGCCTACAGATCCAGTCTCATCCATTGTTTTGTACATTGATCAGGTTCAGATCAGAGATGGTGCTCCAGGAAAAGTATTTCAGACAAGATGTCTTAGCAGCACACAAAAACATCTATCAAACCTCACATCATTAAGTTTAAATTTCTAGCACCTGAGCTTTATAAGCCTAATGTTTTAATCAAACAAATTGAAGGAGACTTGGAAGGATTACTGATGTCACTTTTCAGGCTGAACCCATCTTTCCTGAACAACAACTGGAGCAGAAGTTGACTGTGGGAGAGGTACCATTGAAGCATCCAGCACTAATATCTGTGAATATCATCTAGAACAATACACTGTACTCGTGGAAAATTTCAACTTGCCAGATGTCTGTTGGAAATACAACACAGCAGACAGGAAGCAGTCTAGGGGGTTCCCAGAGCGTGCGGAAGACGACTTCCTAACACAACTGATAAATGAGCCTACCAGGGTGCCTTGCTAGACCTGTTGTAGGACATTGATTGACAGAGACCCTTGGGAGTCAGTTCTGAAGGGCAAAGGAGTTCAAGAAAGCTGGATGTGCTTTAAAAAAGAATTGTTAAATATTCAGGAGCAAGCTGTCCCCAGGTGTAGAAAGACAAGTTGTTGGGGAAAAAGACCAGCCTGGTTAAACAAAGAACTTAGACTGGAGATTAGGGAAAAAAAAGAATCCATCACTCCTGGAAGGAAGGTCAGGTAATTGGGTAGGAGTATAAGGACATTGTAAGATCACTTCAAATTTCAGGTTCTGCAAAAGGTCATCCACATCAGGTAGCTGCAGACATCTCCCATTGCATACAGCCTCATGGTATCCCCAGTTAAAGAGTGTAATTGGGGTCTCTTAAGCCTGAATGGGCACAAAAGTTACTTCTCAGCACCTGCTGGATGTACATCATCCTGACACAAACACTGTAAATAGACTCCACAAAACTTTTCTGGCTAGGGTCAAGGAGAAGTTCTAATTTCATCCTATTCCTATGGATATAGTTGTACTTTTCTTTTGGTTAAGATACCAGGATAATGCAGGGTAGCAGAATAATCCTGCAACAGTTCTAACTTGATAATGCCTATTGTCTAGCATTAATCTGTCAACTAAGTAATCATGAACATGGCTAAAGAGACTCACACTGGTTTTCATCAAAGTTGATGCTTTCAACAAAGCATGCCAGATAAATGGTTGTTCTGTAAGTTAAAAATTATGACTTTAGAGATCATCTTACCATTTGGTTCAGTTAAACCAAGTATGATTTAGAAAAAGCACAGACAAAGAACATGCCATCACACATATGTACCAGTGAATTTTGTGTCCCAGCTCCAAGAAGGTTAAAGAAACATTTTTTAAAAAATCCAGTAGCCACTGTCCTCTGTGATCTTTGCTTCTTAAACTCTAACACTGCCTTCACAGACCTCATTTATGGACTGTAAGCATAAATAATTTATTAAGTGTAAATACTCTTTGCCTTCACCTGTGTTAATCTCTAGGCTAATTTTTATTTGTAAAATCATACACCGAATATATGCATCTAACTACAATGAGCAAAAAATATTCTAAAATCTCAAGTGACTGTACGTATTACTGTATTTTCACCATGATCAACACACAGCATTTTGCTCATTGACAGACATGGCAAGTAGGTTTCAGAAAATCATGTAATTGTGAGTCCAGAGAAAAGATCTAGATATAGGTAAAATTATGTCAAAAGTTGATAGGATTTACAGGAAGTTCTCTTTATAAATCATTCAGTGGAAAGAGTATGTCTTTCTAACCTATTTAGGTGCAGTGATAAAAATATTGAGAGGATCATGCGCCTGTGAACAAATGCTTTTATGAATGATGTTATATACATAACTTCACCAAGACCGTTAAAAAGTAAAAGTACAAAGAATTTCCATCTTAGTAGGAAAAATAAAAATAAATAAAAACTTTGTGACAGGTAACTGGGGCAGGGGAAACACAGTAAAAAAAACCAATTAGCACCTAAAAAATACTGGAAAGTTTAAGTAATTACTTTTCTCTAGCTACTGCCCAGGATGTTGAACCCTGAGCAGGCATATTCTATAACCACACACACAGAGGGACAATTAATTGGAAACACTACTTTGCTAGAGTACAACAGTTAACACTGAGCGCTATTTTGAACATCTGTAATTGTGCTAAGTACCAACATAAATACTTCAGTCAACTAAAATATATTTTTAAAATTAGCATGTGTCATATGTTATATTGTGTTCATAACCAGAAACAATTTAATGTAGGCTTATGAACTACTGAGTTATGCAAATGTGCACCAATAATAAACAGCAAAGCTTGCTTGCTTTTCTAGTGCTTTTTTGCATTTTGAAGTTGCATTTTTCTAAACGTGGTATTAGGGATCTATACAGAATTTCTGGTTCCATCTTATTTCCTTTAGTACCCTGATCTATCATGTTCTATCTGAATTTCCCAGTCCTGCCCAGCTGTAAATAAAAAAAAGTGAAAATCCCTTCTAAATAGTCAGAGGTAATAAAAAACACTTGACAATGATGGCAGAAAAAGTCATATAGCAGGAAAGAATTAAAAAATTTTATAGTAACCCTGCAGAGAATTCCTTTCTCTTTATGCCAGTTTTGTTTTGCACTGCACATTCAAGTTCTTTCCCAGTTTAGGATTTTCCTTCGGGTGGGGTGTATGTGTGAGTACTACTTCCATAGTACTGAAGTATAGAGACTGGTAAAATTCATGTATAAAAGCACCAAAAACATATTGCCATTCTTTGTCATGGATGGATCATTGGACAAAAAAATAAAATAATATACAGCACCCATGGGTATCAAGAAGTGAAAAGTGACACCTGAAAACAAATTGTAATTTACCATTATAATGTTTGGCGTACAAATATCAACACAGTCTAAATAAAAGAAAATTTTAACAAAATACTTCAGATTAATCTAAGCATTAGCACATCCCCTACTAAGACTAAAACACCATCTTTGCAATACTTCTTTGGGAAAGGAATATTCTCCCATAAGCTGAGAAAAAGAATTGGTGGAGCAGAGAGAATCAAAGTTATCAGTTACTCTAATGAAAGCAACAGTCTTCTTGCAAATGTAATCCAGTCTAATGACCTTTTCTTCAACTGTCTAGTGTTTTTCCTCCACATAGTTTGTGCCAAGTACTAAAAATCAAGGAAGATAAAACCTGTTCCTAACTAAAGGACTGTTGAATCCTATTCAACAGTCTTAACGGAAGTCTATAGTATTTTTTTTCACCCCAGCACTGAACTAATTAGTTAAATCAGTCCCAGAGAACCTTTCCAGGACAACCTGCAGATGCACCAGGTGAATTCAGAGGCTTGAGCAACTATTGCTTTTGCATATCAGGTTCTGCAAAAAGAGAGAAGAATTCAAGATTCAGGATTTTCAATGTTTTCAGGACAATTTAACTTTTCTTCAAAGAAAAAGGAGGAAAAAAATATCCCAAAGACGAATGAGAATATTTTATCTAAAAAATCCCAAGGATACAAGTGCGTACAAGCACATGTAACAGTCACAGTGCCCGTAAGTAAAACAAACTCTGCCACTGGCAAAACAAAAAACCAACAAAACGCACAACACAAAAAAACCCCACTATATTCACTATCTGGCTGAAATAATACTGCTGCACTGGAAAGAAAATAAATATTCTCACACTTCATATTCAAGAAAACATTAACAGAGATTTATACTGCTGATATAGTCTATTTTCAGTCATTTCAACACCTATAATACACACAGCAGAAACTCACAGTTACTCAGTACCCTGAAGACCACAGTCCTTAGCAAACAGCCAGTCCACACTCCTGTTGTGTGCTAAACTCATTATAGAGAATAATGGAGCACATTATTTCCTAAATTCTGTTGCCTCAGGCCACTCATATCATAAACCATAGGAGTTGTGTCACCAATGCCTGAAACAGAAACGAAGCCATAATTTATGTATATTCAAAGACACAGGAGCCCCTCTTTTCACTTTACAAGCTTTTAAAAAGCACTGCAGTTCTAAGACAACCCATTATGTTCTGTAGTATGTTTTCTTCCATATTTTATGTACAGGGCTGTCCCTTTTTTTAGGTCATGACACAACAGTTAAAGATATATAGATGAGGCAAAAATTATATTAGGCAAAAATTACATATGGAATATAGGCAATCATCACCATAACCACTGATGTGTGAGATGTGGCTTCACCTGCTCCAAGAATAAGACCCTTTGGATTAAAGCACAGGTGGGTTGCAGATCTGAAGGTGCCTTCCTTTAGGAAAGGTATCTTTCTACATTCAGTGGTCAGCAGTTGGCACACATTTGAAAGCACAAAGATTGGTAGGGCACGGCTTTCTTATAGGCCTATCTTCATTATAAAAAATACTTCTTGATTTTCCCTAGTTCTCCAGCTTCAAGAAGAAATGGCTTAGTCTCATTTATTCTGCTTGAAAAGAGTGGCAAGGGAGAAAGAAACAAGATTTTTTTCCACCGCCATCATTTAGTAAACATGTTATCCCTACTTGTCCAAAAGCAGAAATCAATAAAACCAGATGACACAGTCTTTATTATCTAACTTGTCTTCATTTTGCAATGTTTAAGAACCCTTACAAGCCCAGTGTTCTTGTTATCTTTATTCTTCCCTATTTAAAAGTTACATCACAGTTCCCCCACAAAAGCCCTGCTGGTATACTCTGGCAGTCAGTGGAAACTTTCCCACTAAGACCAGAGAAAAACCCAAGGTTTTATTTCTTTGTAATATTTTCTCCATAGCCCTGCCCTTCTCTGTTCTTTCTTCCCCAAAATGAAGAAAAAGAGCAAACAAAAAAACCACTTTACGTATCCTCTGCTGAAACAGTAACACCATATTTCTAGTACATTCTCATCCCTTTCTTATTCAAAAACTATTGTTAAGTGTAATTTTTAATCATTTTGACCATAGCTGAGCACTAAGCAGATATTTTCAATAACCCAATAATAAAGCCAACTGTGTGAAAGAGAAGCAGCATTTAACTCAGAACCCATCAATGGGTTTGAACATTTCAAACCGCTGTCCAAAATTTGTTACCTTGCACTTCACTGTACTGAATTAGCTTTGTAACAACTTCATAAGCTCTTTAAAAGCCACTTTGAACTTAAAAAAATACTCAAATGTAACAATTTTTCTATCCTTGAAATCTTTGCCAATTCAGATGCCTTTTGTCACCCTATGTCCTTTTGTTCATTTTCATTCTTCAGAATACCTCAACAACATAGCAAGAAAAGAGTTTGGCTTTGCTTTCTTGAGTTTTCTTAAGCTCTTACTGAAAATAAAAGTCTCAGTTTTAATTTTTTTCTATTTTCCAACATTCAGGAATAAGAGAAATAATTGGAAATAACTATTAATACATCCATGGCAGCTTGTTGATCTAGGGGTATGATTCTCACATAGGGTACATGAGGTCTCAGGTTCAAATCCTGGATGAGCCCAAGTTTAAGGCCTGTCTAGCTGACTTCAGTGCCAGGAAAAGTCACAGAGCAGATCATCTTGAATGTGGCTAGGGAATAAGGCCCAGACACAGCATGAGATAGGGAAACACAGGTCCTGCATGACTGACTTGATCTCCTGTGACAAGGTAACCCATTTAACAGATGAGGAAAAGGCGGTGGATATTGTCTACCAGCACTTCAGTAAAGCCTTTGAAACAGTATCCCACACCATTCTCCTGAAGAACCTGGCTTCCCATGATGTGGTGGTGTGTACTCTTCACTGGGTAAAAACTGGCTGGATGGCTGGACCCAGAGCCTGGTGGTGAATGGCCTTAAATTCAGCTGGTGGCCGGCCACAGGTAGTGTTCTCTAGGGCTCAGTGCTGGGGCCAGTCCTTCTTAATACCTTTATCAATGATCTGGACAAGGGGATTGAGTGCACCTTCTGTCAAGCTCACAGACAACACCAAGCTGGATGGGAGTGCTGATCTGCTGGAGGGCAGGAAGGCTCTGCAGAGGGACCGGGACAGGCTGGATTGTTGGGCTGAGGCCAATTGTGTGAGGTTCAACAAGGCCAAGTGCCTGGTCCTGTCCTTGGGTCACAACCCCATGCAGCTCTACAGATTGCGGAAGAGCGGCTGGAAAACTGCCTGGCACAAAAAGGACCTGGGGGTGCTGGTTGACAGTGGTTGAACACAAGCCAGCATGTGGCCAGGTGGCCAAGAAGGCCAATGGCATCCTGGCCGGAAATAGTGTGGCCAGAGGGACCAGGGCAGGGATCATCCCCCATACTCAGCACTGGTGAGGCTGCACCTCAAGTCTTGTGTCCAGTTTTGGGCCCCTCATGACAAGAAGGACATTGAGGTGCTGGAGTGAATCCAGAGAAGGGCAACAGAGCTGGTAAAGGGTCTAGAGCACAAGTCCTGTGAGAAATGCTTGAGGGAGCTGGGGGTGTTTAGCCTGGAGAAAAGGAGGTTCAGGGGAAAGCTTATCACTTCTACAACTACCTGAAAGGAGGGTGTAGCCAGGTGGGGCTTAGTTTCTTCTCCCAGGTAACAAGAGACAGGGTGAGAGGAAATGGCCTCAAGTTGTGCCAGTGGAGATTCAGATAGAATATTAGGAAAAATTTATTCACTGAAAGGGTTATCGATACTGGATCAGGCTGTCCAGGAAAGCGGTTGAGTCACCATCCCTGGAAGCGTTCAAAGAGAACGTGTGGCTGAGGCACTTGATGACATCATCTAGTGAACACAGAGGTGAGGGGTTAATAGTTAGACTCAATGATCTTAGAATTCTTTTCAAAACTTAATGTTTCTATGACTTGACTAACATGCCTCATTATATTACATAATTCAGAGACAAGATTCTGCCAGCTGCTTTTTCTTGGTTTATGGAAAACTCATTAATTGCAAACGCTCTCTCAATCAGCTCTGATCAACATACTTTCCATATGTGAGTAGTTTACTTCCCCTAAGAAGTCTTTACAGAAAACATATTGTAAAGAAATTTAGTCCAAAATATAATGCCCAATTCTGCTTTCATTCGTATATTGATTCTGATAGAAACATTATAATGGGCTTTCTAAACTATTTTCTTAACCAGTTGATTTGGATCAGGTTCAATTAATACAACATCTTTACATCCTCCAAAGGTTTATAAAAGGTGTTGGTGGTCAACAAATGTATCAGTGCTCTCTGAGCAGTAAAGAAATTGAGCTTTGTTCTTCTGTTCTACTACAGGAGACTTTTACAAACTTTGCTGACCTTAGGCACACAAATTCAGTTGTACACAGAAGTCACCTTTTAATATTTAGAAATAAGACATCACAGCAACAAAAAGAAAGATTAAGAGACAAAAAACCAGTTAGAACTCTGAAATCTTTACAAAGGTAAGAAAAGAACGTAGTCTGAAATTGTCCATAGCAACTTTAACCAATACTTTCTACAAATTCTTCAGCATACTGAAGGAACAGGCAGCAGTCTGATAAACCAACACCTTTGTAACACCTAGTTAGGATATATAATGCCATGAACACGTTATTTTGAGGTTTGTGTAGCTTTAACTTGATTGAAACTTCTGTGCAATTCAACTTTCCAAGGCAATGAAACAGAATCCTATGGAGTGAGCCAGCATCAAGCCTACCTTAAGATCATTTAGGTCTTGATCAGAACACTGCCCTGCAAACATGTGCTCATACATACACACATTTACAGTAGTCAAGTGGGATTAAATTTACCATATACAAAAATAAATTTCAGTGTCAGAGAAGGGAAACAGCAGAAGTGAAGCTCCTTATATTATTCTTGTGATGCCAAGAAGCAGGAAAAGAAAATTTCAATATGCACTCTGACCTCCTGCAATTTCAGACAAAATTACATTTGAGAAGTGTTAGACAAACTTTGGTAGGCAATTCTGACTGCTGTAAAAAAGAAAACACAAAGGTACAGCCATCTCAGCAAGAGGCCACTGGTGAGATTTGTGGCACAATGTTCAGGTCTGAGCCCTTGTTTTGCCTAATTAAGGCCAGCAGCTTTCATCTGCCAAATTACTTTGCAGGAGTCAAAACAGGAACTTTCATCCCAAGCTCCCACACTCTACAGCAATACACTAATCCCACCTGGACAGCAAGAAAAAGGCACAAACATTTCATGGTAGGCTTTGCTTTTACTGTAAATTGCTGTGTCTTAGCTTTTCTGTTGGTCAGCTCTACGCAATACCAGCCTTCAGTTATCTACACAAAAGCTTAGATTTGATTCTTTGTTGAGATACCAACATTAATGTATGTAGGAAGGTAACACACTGCATATGGGGGCGTGTACTGGAACAAGAACATGGAAGTTATAGTACATTGTAAATGAAAAAAAATTGCCTTTAGGGCAACAAGCTATCCTTCAAGAGGAGAAACCAAGTAATTAATGTCTGCTCAGGTACTGTAAGGCTTATATTTTAGAAGACAAAATTTCTCACGATAACATAGCTGAAGCCCAACAAGAAGAATCTATTCATCCTTTGTGTACTCCACTATTGTTTATTCACCCAAAAAAAGTGGCATAAAACATTAATGCCATTTTCTCACCCAAGGTTTTTTCACTCAAAAAATTGAGGAGCTCTAGTGATCAGATAGAGCATTGAGAGACTGAGAGAACAGATGGTGCACATGCAGTGAATAATTTCTGCATCAACCAAACCTTCACTGTTCAATACAATCTATGCAGAAGAACATGCTCCTTTTTAAGCATCCCACTGGGTAGGTAAGAGTGAAGGATCAGAGTCAATTAAACAAATGTGGTTTCTATTGGCATCCAAAAAGTTATGTCTACTCCGTCACCAGCCATAAAGGCTGAGCTAAGTGTATATTGCTGAATACAAAAGGCCCATTTCCATCTCTGAACTAGGTCAGAGTAACACAGGTAAACACCAGCTGGAGGAAATGGACCACATATGCTATCTTTGAAAAATCTTCTTGTTTCCATGTGTTAATATCCTTAGGGGTGGAAAGGTTAAAGGACACCACGCAACCTGCTCAAAAACAAGGCAAGTCTCTATCATCAAATCAAGGAACGATAGTTTTGCTCCAGTTCTTTACACAACTAAAGGTCTGCAAAATGCTATGGGATTCACGTTAACCTCAGAAGTATTGCATTTATGTCAGCCTTCCTGAGTTGTAAGAAATCACTTCAGTTTAGCTTAAGACTAAAAATATTGTGCAAGATGACTACTGCTAACATTCCTCTTCCAAAAGTTACTTCATTAAGACTCTGTTTATTGCTTTTGGAAGTGTTTAGAAAAAGCCAACCATTCACAAATGGCTTATTTTGCTGAAATTATAACAGCATTTTCATACAACAAAACCCTTGGAGCTCCCTAACTTGCCTTCCAAGCTCTCTAAACAGCATGGGACCTTTCTACAAGGACACTGGTATGACACAGCCTGTAAGGAAACTATTCAGCAGTTTGAATCCAGATTTGTCTCCATCATAAGATGTGAAGGTGGCTGTGAATTTTAGAAGCACCCAAGTGAGCCATTTTTGAATACTTTCCCATTTTTCAGAGTCACACTGCAGTAGGGTCATAGGAAGCAGTGCACTAACAGCATAATCCATAATAAAGGTGACTCTAGATTTAAAAGCAACTACTGCCAGGATGCCCTCTTTCTGCCACATGTTAAGGACCACCTGCTGACAGTTGTTCCAAATATTTAACTATGGAAACCATATTCTTGAAGTGAGAAGAAATAGATGTGTTGACTACAGCCCTGGATGACTAGAAAGCAATTTTCTTTCCTGAGGTAAGAAATTCGCTTCATAATCACTCTGCTCTATTGAGTGTCTGGCCCTTACAGAAGGGCACTCTACAGTGCCCAGTGACTAAATGGAGATTTTAATAAGAAACATATGTATCCATAAGTCCTAGCAGTTTTGCTGTCTCAAAAAGAATAACTCCACTTCCCCCATAAAACCAGATATACACGTTTCTAAAATTTAAAATCAGTTAAGTCTTATTCACTATGCAACAGGAACAGAGTATTTTAAAACAAAATCTATTTTACATCAATTTTACATTTACTTGTTGTTTCTGGTTGTGAAAGGATTAAATATCATACTACTGTTTGAGTTTTTCAAAGGAAGCGGTCTGAGACTGTACCTAACCATCGAGAAGCAGCAGAAGAAGAAAACAACAAGCAACCAGTCTCATTTCCTAGACACACAAATTTACTATGACAAAGCCAAGGAAACATGTTTGAATGATTCTCAGAGATTTTTTTTCTGCAAGACAAATGTCTCCACACTATTGTTGCTCCTGTAAAACATGGGAGGGAAACAGAAACAAAAACATGTATAATAACTACTCAGACAAAATATGCTAGACAGTGACAAATAACTGATTAAATTTAAATTGGACAGCTCTGGTTGTTGGCAGAAACTTGAAGGCATTTTTGTTTTTAAACACAGAACCAGTGGCAGCATTGTCAGAATACAAGTTTTAACTAACATGGACTTCTAGGCTGTGCCAGTCAGTGTTTGGGTTTGTTACACTGCCCACTTCCCTTGACCTCCAGTGTGCTTATTTGATCTGTAAAAGAGGATCTAACAGAACATTGCCAAAAGGGAAATTATGGTTGCCTGAGCTCTTAACCTATTGTAAGCACCTCTCCTTCAAAGCCAAGCTATGAATACATATACAGCACTTCTGTAGTGCTGATAAAAGATTCTTGGTGCATCATGAAGATGAAAAATGATTCTCAGTCAAGAGGGAAATTGCCAGGGGTGTCAGAAGACATGTTGCAGTGACGCAAACAGTGACACAGACATTAATTTCAATAATTTGACAGTGAAACAGTGCATACCTGAGCTGCCAAATTCTTTACAATCTTCTTTTTTTCACAATAAGATTTGGTCATTTAGGTTCTTCAAAAGCTGTATCTCTACCTTTCCCTAAGCTCCTTTCCCCAGCCTCCCCCCCACTCCCTCCCCAATCAAAAAGGAAAAGCACATAGACTTTCATTTCAGCAGGGAGATTTTCATTAATTATACTAAATGGAGCAATGATCTGGAAAGGTCATACCAGCCTTTCAGCATGCCCTCTCTCCCAGCTAAGTACTTCTCAGCTACAATTGATTACCTTGTCTTTTACGTTTGCATCAAGAACAGCACGTGTTGCATCAATAGCATTATTGATATTGTGATGAGCCACATCTCAACCTGAAATGGCCTCCATCACACATTTAAGGCGCTAAATTCTAATAGAGGTCGAAGCCTTTATATTGACACCCTGGAAGGGAAGAGATATTACTGAGGAGAACTAGCACAATAGTGGGTATTCCCATGACTTAGTGATGTGGCACAACAAAGATTACCCCTCAGTGAGGCTTAATTGCTTCCTCACCAAGTTTCTTTTATGATGTGCTTTAAATCCTTGTTGATGTATGCCATGTTACACCTGTTAAAAAAAATTAAAAGAACCACAACATAAACTAAGTTACTAAAATGTAAAAGTCAAGAGCTTCTTGGAAGTGTCCTTTGCTCATCTGCTTTAAAAGGAAGGATTCCCACGTGAAAGATATTCACAGGCTGATCTGTGAAGAAAGTCACATGCATGCTTTAGCATAAATGCTCATCTCTTATTGAAGAATAGTGAGATCTTTCAAACAGCTGTAGCTATCCCAACACATTCTATGCATTTTATCAGATCCCCAACTACAGGAGACTGGTTCTTGTATAGGCTACTTACCTGTGACAACAGTCCCCTCCCTACCTGGTACCACCCCAAAACCTCCCTGTTGTATATCCGCCCAAAACAGTAGCCCCATTTGCCCATGACTATTCCCCATATCAAACATGCAGTAAATTACTGACTTTGGGGAGGAAAAAAAAAAGCATGTGGGTGTCTGTATACAGGAGACAGCCAAGGGTTTAGCTGTCCCTCATTGCTAGGTTAGCAGGGGACACAAACAGGTGGTCACCTTGTGCTGAGGCAGCTCAGAAAATGCTTTGTCAAGTATAAATATAAATGGGTCTTGTCACTTTTAAAGTCTGAAATATTCCACTGGCACCAGTTCAACTGCCTCTTAGTTAAGAGATTTTTGTACAATAAATAAATTTGCAAAAGTGCTAGGTCAAAAAAAACCAAACCCAGTCAGCTCCTTCTGCCCCCATTTCTCTCATCATTACAATGCACTCTTGGAACTTTCAACTTCAGGGAAATGCAAATTCCTCAACAATGAATTATGCAAGAGGAACGAAATACATGTGGGTATAGATATGACAAAAATCTTTTGCAGCACATACGGGGTGACAAGGTACAGAGACAGTGTTCTTCACTCTTCTGCAACTGAAGAGAGAATAGTTAAATTATACCTGTAGTGAGGTTTTATATACAGCCTTAAGCAACTCCACTTACAGCATCAACACTGCAGAAAGGGACACGTGACTTCTAAGCCCTTGGTTACAGGATGACAAAAAGCAACCTGGATACACGGATACAAATCCCACTTAAGGTTACATTTGTCCTTGGCTGCAGACCCTACCAATCTGCTGTGTCCTACTTCACACTTGGTGAAACACACACACTTGTACCCTGCCTGTTCAACACTCAGCATAAATCAAGTCACTAATCGTCACTGGAGCTGTTTGTTTCGACCAGGCTTTGTACCACTGGCACACACCAGATTGCAAAACTGTTCTTTGCTCTGTAGAGTGTAAAGTCACAAGCAAGAGGCAAGAGGTGGTGGCTATTAAAATAGCAGAATATATTGCAGACCAAAATAATAATCAAACACCAACAGAACTGCAAAATATTCCATGAAAGCATCAGCATAAAATGTGAAGTATGTAAGAGACAAGGTACTTCAGCTGAAAGGTGTAAAACCAGAGGAGATGCAGTACTTGGCAACATCCTACAGTACTGCTGGCATTAGAGATTCACATCCTCATCTTTATCACAAATATTCCAGCACACCCACAATATTTCACAAGCATTTTTCACAGAAGGTACACAGGTTGATAGTAAGTCAAGTTTTACGCTGGGTCACCCTAATATCATAAAAATTAGCATTAAAAAAGAGTGCTCACAGATTCTGCCAGAGCATAGAGGAAAACTTTCTTTTGCAGTATTAAGAAC
Source organism: Eulacestoma nigropectus (assembly GCA_013397775.1). Lineage (NCBI taxonomy): Eukaryota > Metazoa > Chordata > Aves > Passeriformes > Eulacestoma > Eulacestoma nigropectus. Next base: position 911,017 of record VZTE01002607.1, on the reverse strand, counting down.
TTGGCCTGAAGGTAAAAGGAAAACAAGCAAGGCGCGCAAAGCAACTTATTTACTCCCACTGTTTTTCAGTGGGAGTAAATAAGTTTTTGCAGCTCCCTCAGGATGAAGACACTGCAATACAGTTATACAAGAAAATTGGAAGGACAGAGAAGCCCTGCTGAGAACTTATTGCAAGTGTGACACAAAACAGCAGCCACACGGCTAAGGAGGTAAATACAGCACGCCAAAGGAAAACGAGGTCAGCAAGCGGCACCGAGGAAAGCCGCCGGTTAGCGCTCACCGCGGCGCAGCTGCGGTGCCGGTCTCATCCTTTGCCGAGGATACAGAGGGAAAAAGGAGCGGTTTGCTTCGCTGTCGTTACCACTAGGGACACTTCAGAGCTCCTCTCCGGCTGCCGGCAGCGTCCTAGAAGCCGACAGCCGGGAGGGGGCCCGCTGCCGAGGAGCGAGTGCCGCAGCGCCCGGGAGCGTGGCCGCGGGGCAGCCGCCGCGGCGGGAGCGGCATCCCCAGGGCGGCCGGCACCGCTCTGCTCCTGCAGGCGAGCGGCGAGGCAGGGAAGGGCTTTGTCGCAGGTAATTTGCACAATAAGGGCCACTAAGGAACCTGCTCTTTGATCTCCCGTATTCTCTCCATCCCTTTTCGTTCAAAGAGCACCTTCCCAGGGAGCTGATTGCTAGATCACGTCAGGTGATGCAGTTTTAATGTATCTCTTAGAAAGGTGTGCAAAGAACTATAAATAGAGAACCTGACTCCTAAAATAGATTTTTTTTTTTGCCTACATCATGTTTAATATACTAAGAACCTTTCCCACACTATAATTTCTTCTCTGTGTCTGAACAGTCTTTGGCCCCCAGCTCACACATGAAAGCACAGAATCTTGCAGGGAGAACTCACCTCTCTCCTTCATTTGCACAGCATATAGCACAATACAAACACATTCTGGAGAGCCTAAGAACCAATGTAATAAAATAGCAAGTAAAAAATCAGTTAACACATGATATGTGAAACAGGCAACTCAACAGTCACAAAATAAAAATAAGGATTCAGGAGAGGGGAAAGGAATACTTTCAATTATATTTTTTAAAATCCAAACAAAAACGTCTGGGGAAAACATTTGTATTAACTAGGATACACATCAGAAAAAACCCACAGTTGGATGATAACAAATAAAATTAAGAATTTTAATAGTGACACACAAAGTAGACATGACAAAATGTTTTGTACTATAACTGCATACCAATGTCTCCAACCACTTTAAAACCAACAAACATATCTCCAGACAGACAGACTGGTGAATGTCTCATTTCCAGAGCCAGCTTTACAGAAAGTTGTTTTGGGTTTTGATTTTTTTTCTGTTGCTGGGTGGTGACTGTGACAAAACCCTACTCACAAATCAGTGAGTAACATACCAAAATTTCCATTTCTAGCCCCAAACTAAGACCACTGGACTGCATTTCTCCCCACAGCCAAAGTTTCAACACTGACTCGGGTTCATCTTAGAAGCAATTACACCAACTCAGTGCTCTAAAAAAAGGAAAGCTTATCAACATTCAGTCACATTATGCAGACTTCATAAATCTTAGCAAGCAAGCACCACAAGCAGCTAAACACATATGGGAGATAAAACTGGACAGAGCACTTGGAGAAATAAACAAGGAGACTGCTTAGCTCCAGATGCTCAAGCAAGGCTTGTTTTCCACAACTGGCATAATTCCCACCTTGTCCCATCTCTGTTTCTCCTCCTGGTCACTCAGTACTCTGAGACTGACTCTAGCCATAGGAGACCAATTTTACTACATCCTCCTACCCAGCTGCTTCCTGGGTCAACAGCTCTGCCATGGTTTTTTGTCTATGGAACAGAGGGAGGACTTGCCTGTAGCTGAAAGCAAAGTAGCAAAAGCAGCGTGAGAAGGTATGAGCTGAATCTGAAATGCTAAGTATGCAAAGAGAGCTGAGAGAATGCTTATGCACAGTATTCTTTGATTCACTTCCCCCTCTCAAGCAACTTCTTTAGCTGTTTTCCTCTGATAATGACAGTGCCATCTGCTCTTACCATTTATCTGGTATCCCTACCTTTTGGGTATGGAAACATCCCTACTCACATAAAGCATTATCAAATCAATTATGTTCTGTTTATGAAAACATACTCAGTTGCTGGAGGGAAGATCACATAGTTATAAGCAAAGTGACTCCAGATAGCAAACCACAAGATACTAGGAAGAAATAAAATCCTACATGCTTCTTCACATGACTGTCCTTAGCAGCTGTCTTTTTACTCAATCGGGTTCCAGAAGAAATGCCTGCAATCTCCCCAGAACTAGTCCCAAGTAAAACCAAACCCCCAGGTTTCCCAGAAATAGTCTGGAAGAATACACAAAGTGCTCTTGGCTCGGGAATGCTAATCTCTGGCAGAATTTGCCATGCTCTAGTTAAAGGACTGTAATTTGTGAAGTCATCCAGCACATGCTGATGGGAATAAGAAAAAATATGTTGGTGCACAGATGAGGGCCCTGACTGCATTAATATCAACAGTTGTATTTATAATATTGAAACTCCACAGCCATCTTCTCAATGACAGCTCACTATGTTCATGTAAAGGACAAATGTGCCTAGGGAGCCTGTATAGTCTTCATCACTGGAGGTCTTTAAAAAGAAATTAGACATCTGCCAAAAATTATACAAGTACAGCTGATCATTCTGTGGACAGACACCACTGACATCCTTCCAAATTCACACCTACAGAAGCTTATCCTTTAATTTATCCTAATTTGTAGCCTCAAAGTAGATTGATCTCTCCCTTCATAAGCTCCATTTCACCAGAAATCATTCCCAAAATGAATATAACACCTAATAAAATGAGACATCACAAAAAAGGTAAGTGGACAGAAATCCTAAAAAGCACACCCAGAAGCTTTGTGTATTTAAGGATTGTGAACCACCCCAACAATGCTAATTAGGGTCAGTTTGGACAATCTCATCAAAAGAGAGGCTGCAAAGTGGGGACTTAGGCTCACAGGAAGTTAGCAAACCAACAGAAAGAAGAATGATCTTCTCTATAATTATCAGTACCTCAGGACTTGAAAGAAAAACACCTGGCCAGCTAAAAACTCAGCCCAGAGAGACAGGGACTATGATTTCCCAGCAATGTCAGTGATCAACCAGAGTCTTGCGATCATCAGCAATGTTTTGTCCAGAACAGCAGATGTATAAAGTGGGGAGTGAGAGAGTGTAAAGCTAAAATATGGTAATTGAATCTAAACAACACCAGAGGGAACAAAGCCCTGGATTTTTAAAAGCTCAATTCTGATTCATGTGTCCAAATAGGTGTCAGATTATGAAGAGTCAACCACTACACATGCAAGCCTTCTGAAACAAATATGGGTATTATTGCCACAATAAGAATTAGTAACTGTGGAGAACTTTTCAAAGTGAATTCTGCTTGCTTATGCAAAAGGGACACACAAGATCTAAGAAAATCCATTTTTGAGATCTCTTGATCACTGCTCTCAAGTTTAAAAGGCTCAAATGTGTCACATGGTTTCAAGCTCAGTACAGCTGTTCTGAGCATACTTCAGTTAACTAGGAATAATAATCAGCTAAACATTATTTCATAATTCTTTGCAATGATATATATAAATGCCCAAACAGCAAATTACACAGTTTGTGATGCTTTGAAATTAATGTATTGAAATTCACTTGCTTTCACCTTCCTCCAAACCATAAGAGAAATTTATGTAGATATTTCTTTCTACCACAAACTAGCAGGATGACCAATACAAAGATACTTCCACAGACACGATGTTCTCTCAAAAACTTCGGGAAAAGAGCTTTGTATTTCCAGTATCTATTTAGCTACGTTATGATTGCTAGTTTCATGTGTCATACACATGAAATACATGGGTAAGATATTGTCTCGTTCTGCCAGGTACATTCAACACAGAGTCAGCTGGCAAAATGTGTGCTTTCTTTTCCTAACATATGGCCCAATTACCATTTAGGCTACTATGCAGCAATCTTTATATCAATTAGCACAAATAGTCACTAGAGCCTGGGCTCAAGTACTTACCTGTTTACATATATGCCCAGAGCTGTCTGCATAATAAAGGACAATATACTCAATGTAGTACAGGAATCTCAAGTTTATTTCACATCCCATGCTTGGCTAGCTAAGAAACATTTGAAGACATATGACAATTTTGTTAAGCCCAAGTAATTTGCTTTGTTCCATTTTTCTTTGCAGAACAACCATCAACTTGTGTGATAAAAGAGATCCCAGATAAAAACTAAATGACTGTAAGATTCAGTAATGCAACTTGGGGATCATGTTTCTTGAGTTGCACATTTGTAACTCCAAAACTCAGCTTATTTCATTTTCCCAAGGTTCCTGGAATTTCTTACTTGTAGCGGCTTCCAGCATCTTCAGTATGGTGCTCCCCTGCTGCCTCATCTTGATTTCAGAGACACACTTGTGCTGTCTTGTGTTGCCAGAGAAGAAAAGCTTTATATGGTTTGACTCAATGATAGCCGAGGACTTTTCCAACCTAAAAGATTCATTGATAGTTACTGAATGCCCATTGGTTATATGGAAATGTGAAGCCATGTCTGAAAGTCCCAAGCAAAACTTCAGCAAAAAAGCATCATACCTCAACTACAAAGAGCATGTCTTTATCTCTTGCTTGTCATTATGAACCCAAACACTCACAAATTGTACAACATAAACAAAGAAGGTATTATTTACTTCCTCCTCAACCAAGGGACCTACAGATAGCCTCTGATGCACTTAATTAGTCAATATCTGTAAGCACTTTGATGATAAAAAGCTACATAAAGCGCCAAGTATTCCTATCAAGTAACCAGCAGCTCAAAAGCATCTTGCCAAAGTACAGCAATAAGCTTGTCCTTTTAAACCTGTTCATAATAATTATAGCTGTTAACAACAGATATTGTTCAGCTGAATGAACATGGTGAGACTTCAGCAAACAGCTCTCATCAATCTGACATTCTTACAAACATCCTTTGCTAAATGTCAAGTGAGATTTCCAGAGGGAAAGAAAAGTGTCTTTCTCCCTAGAAAAGGACAAAGTTTACACAGATAACAGAAAGGGAGACAGAAGTGGAAGCAAATAACTGTTTTCAAAAGAGCTCTAAAATTACTGACAACTATACAAACTATTAATAAAGGTTTGGTTCTAAGCATGAGAAAGAATCATTTACAGGGCACAAAACTGCTTCTTTTGGACACTGGTATTACTCTTCATAGCTAAAGAAGAAACCAAGAAAACAGTGATTTTAAATTTTCTTTTTCTTCACACTTCTGTTTTAGTCCTTTGAAGAGTTATTTGGAAGTACCTTGACATGTGTTAAACTGTTCATTCATTCTTTAACATCCTAAACAAAAAGATAAATACCTTAACTTGTGGCACAGAGTAAACCATGGCACATTTCATTATAATTATATGTTATTTGCACAATTTCATTGTGCAGGTGGATTTTTCTGAAGGAACATTTCTAATATCTTCCCGATTGGAATACCCAATGTTGTACTGGACTTCCACCTATAGAATACCCCAATATGCTGGCTCATATGAAAACAATGAGTGAGTGAGCATTAGCTAAGTAGCAAGATGCTCTTAAAGTGCTACCCCAACACAAACACATCAAAATTACCAACATTTCAGTAACATTTTCTGTTTGGAAAGTGGCCATTTACTGTTTGGGTTTTTTTAATCAAAAGGATGCTGAAATATTTTTAAATGGTTATAAAGTGCTTTAAAGAAATAAATCTCCAGCATGCCTTACTATGAGCACCTCACTTCCCCATGTGTATATTAGAATTAGAATCATTTCCATCATGTGAATGTACCTTATTACCAGTAACATATGTATTACAGCCCTCTGTGTGTGTTTGATTTGTGCTATAGCCTTTCACATATACATGTAAAGTCCTAGCATTGGCTGCCATTTAATAAGCTGCCACAAGGAGTTATGTTTTAAGAAAAGCTAAGGCTGGTGGTTCTCAAAGAAATTTTGATAGCTGAAAGAAATACAGAAGAAGAATAGCCCTACTTCCACAATGCTTTTCAAAATAGCTCTGAAAGACTTCAAGGACTGTTCTCGCTCCAAGATTTTTTTCCCCCACTGATGGATTCATAAGTATTAATGACTTATGAAATCACTTAGTCCATCTGTAAATCAAGCCACTGAATTTCCTACTGCAAGACTAGTTCTGCATGGCAAGCAAGAATAAGGTATTGTACTTCAAGAGCAAAGTGGATTAACATAAAAATTAAACTAACCGTTACTTGAATTCAGTCACACACTTATACTGGTAGTGAGGTTCACTACAGATATGTGATCATTTTCCAAGTCATTAGAGTCTGAACATGACCGGTTTACTGACAGAGTCATAGGTTTAATTTTTATAGTCATAACTTCTATTCGGGCCAGTTTCAAACTGAGGTGATTAAAGGAAACTTCAGTACCTTGCAGCTTTGGACTTTGCACAAGCTTTAGCCCTTGGCCATAGCACTTTGCTGAAAAGCTTTCATCTAGGGTAGAACTGAAGATTTCAGGTCTTCCAAACTTAGGACCTTGTGACTTAAAAACTACCTTAAAAGCATGACTCGGGTAAAAGTAATGTGATTGTGCACAGCTAAAACTACAGGAATCATGAAACAAGAGTTCTCAACACTTTATATCTGTCTGAATGGGGTTTTACTCTGATTCCTAAAGATGATTCTAATCCTACCAGCCATTCTAGCACATAAGCAGACAGATAGTCTCTCTCTTTCAAGGGAAAATATTCATTGCTCATTTAGAAACTAAATAGATCCAAAGTACTGTCATTTACTTTCTGATACTCCACACTAACTAAATCTAACCTGGCAAAAGGACCCTGTAGCAGAGAAATAAAAAATTTAAAATATAAAAGGGAGGGGTATAGAGCATTTGTGTTCTTCCATCTAGGAAAGAAATGGGTTTTATAAAATTTTCGTTGTTCCAAGGTGCAAACAACCATTACTTATTATAGTTACAAGATTGTTCTAGTCTCCTTCATCAAACCAAGTACCTTATACAGCAACCTCTCCATCCCTGACAGGGCAGAGATGGCTCAACGACTAGTGGTCACGTTAGGCAGTCCAGTTCCGTGCAAAAAAACCAAAAGGATCAGAGGAAGTGATCAAAACTCCACTACAAACAAAAGCTGTCCATTTCTTTCTCTAAACATTAAGGCTTTTTTTTTTTAACTGATCAGTGTCTTAAGTAAGCTTAAGTCATTGTTCTGTTGCTCAATTCCTTCATTACCCAATGAAATGATTCAGCAAAGTTACTGTCATCAACACCTCTTCTTAACACAGTACTTAATGCCCTGTGCCTTAGCTAGCTTTTCAGATCAAAAGCAGGTAACAAATTATATACCTGTATCAGAGAAGCTACTGTTATGAGAAAAGGGAGGGGAGAGATTGGGAGAGGTAATACGGTCATTTCACCTCATTTTTATTGGATTTACATGCTTGCCTGTAAGCATATTAAGCCACAACAATACCCGCAGCTAATGAACTAATGAGTTGTTAGCACCACCTCCGCCTGTTCGCTTAGCGGCACGATGCTTTAACGCGGTCAGCCCTGCTGCTTCCCCACTCCGCTCTTCCCCTTCCCGGTGCAATTAGGCAGGAAAAGCAGCTGGACCGCTGCTGGTGGCTGTTCCCAAGGCTTGTGCTGCACCATAATACACTGGATTTAGAAGAGGCGCTTCTTTAAGAGCTACGCGTAAAGCAGCTCCAGGTCACCAAGAAAGTAAACCGATTTTTAAACTACTTTCAATCGTGATAGAACTCACTAAGGAGTTCGGGAAAAACAGCAAAGAGAAAAGATTAAAAGTAGAGATAGGGCTCACTTAAATGGTCTTATAATGCTGGCCTCCAGCTACAGTCTTTCTAAAGGCTTGCGGAGGAAGCACTATGGGGGAAGCTTCTATGGGGGAGGCGGCAAATGGCTGTGGTTAGCGAAACACGCAACTAATGTTTGGAGATTTTGGAGACAAGGCGGGGGGAACACTAGTTCCAACTCCAGTTGAAACTTAATCTTCTTTCCACAGGCTAAAACAAAAACAAAAAGGTCATGTAAAAAGATTCTTATAGTTGTTCACGTCACAAGTACAGGAAGTTTGTGTTTTGGATAGAAAATCAGCTTTTGTTGTAGCAGAAGTGATCATGACAGAAGCACTTGAAACTTTTGAAATAATAGATGTGTGTATATGCTCGTCCACACTATTTCTAGCTGTATAAGCAACTATCAGAATGGATTTCTAAATAAATACTGTGTTACTCTCTGAATAAAGTCTGAAAATGTTAAGTGTCATGCAGTTTTAAGAGAACGATGAAGGCAGCAGAGACAAGAGGAGTATCTGTATTTATGAAGATTTGAAGTCAAAAGGCAAAGACAATTCAAGTTATTTCATAAAAAAGTAGCCCAAAGTATTTTGACACGGACAAAACCTCATTGACAGTGACAGAACATCATAACAAGACTAAAGTGTTACTAACTTTAAATGTGTTCTTTAAATCACTGATGTATATATGCAGAGGATGGTACGGACTGTCTTGAAGGACTCAGTGCTTTTTCTTGTTCAGATTTGGAATTTTAAATTATTTTTAAGCTTTCTAGGGGAAGACTATACATACGTAGTGATGAATGTAAGCATATTGTTTAAATTTTGTCTCTGTCATATCCAAGAACTGAAAATGTTAAACCTCACATAGTTTCATCACCTCTTATGAATTTGCAAGTTCTTAATGCATTAATTTCCAAAACCAGAACTCAAAGCCACCATCTTTATGAACCATTTTAAACAAATCTTCTGTACCACAACAGATGAGAAGGGGTCAAATGTTACAGTGCTGTTCTGTGCTTCAACTGTAAATAAAAGCCTAAATTTAAATATATTTGCTCTGTAAAGGAATACATACCAAGGTGGGTGAGGGTGAAAATTTGCTTTTTAATAATAATTTTCTATTTTTGGATCCTCTGATCAAGTTCAATAGAAAATAACAACCCAAACATTAAATGCTATGGGATAGCTCAACAAGTGAAATAGAAATACATTGTATTAATATTTTATTATAGTCCATAAATTTAAGAGTAATCACCACAGTCATATTAATTTCTGATGAAAGCCTGTAACCTTCATATGCATTAAATGCCATATGGATCATCTTTAGGGGGCAGAGATTCCTCAAAATTTGTGACTATAAGGTTCAAGGCACCATAATCTTAACTTTGTTAAAACTCTTGCTACAGGTGTTATTTTACCAAACACTGCAATCAGAGCCTTTGCTGGGATCAGCTGGCTGGACTGCTATAGGGTCTCTAAGCCCTGGAGCTGCTGCAAGGTCCAACTCTGAGTTCAGTGTCCTCAGAGCTGTATCTGTCCTCAAGCTTCCCTATGCAACTACAAAGCAATTAAAGCAGTTCAACACCTGTATAGCTTTTGTAATATTCATCTCTATTATTCAAATTGATCTCACAGTCCTACTTTGTTGTTTTTACCCTTGGGGGAAACAGTATCAACCTTGCAATTCCAGAGCAAGATTTGTAACATGATGTATTAGCATAAGCTGCTGTACAGACTGTGGCTGGATCTTCACACCCACTGTGAACGGGGGCTATGCAAAACAATGGAAAGCGAGACACAGCCTCCAATACAGCAAGTCAGAACCTCATGGTTGATTTAGTGACTCAACTCCTGCTTAATCCTTCTCAAATTATTCTTGAGCCGGTGTGGAAGAGAATGAGTCAGAAGTTGCTTGCATATTTCACCTCCATCCTTACCAGCAAAGGGCATGCAAGCAAGCAAAGAACAAGAATGAATTGACAGTGGCAATATTTACAAAGCCAAAACTAACCTTGCTAATGACACAAAAGCTGCCCGCTATCCTGACATGGTGATCCACTTTTATTGCCCTCATCCAATGTAAATAGCAATTGCATTAGTTCTAGCTAGAACTTGCTGCAGGTAGTTCAGATGCAGGCATCTCCGGTGTGATCCATTTCTCCATCTGACCTGCACTACTGCATTTAGCCAATGAAGGTAATGCAAAAGGCAGAAACAAGGCAACACTGTTGTACTGATCCTCACTCCTGCCTGGGGAGGAGCAGCTCAACAGAGTAATTCTGGCATTAAAGGTCACAGGCAGCAAAAGACCAAATATCTGAATCACAGCCTTGACCCTTACAACAACGCATCGGTTGGGCATCCCATTTTGTTCCAGTTCCGCCAATTTAAATAGTATCATCTCTAAAGGGAAGTATTGCTTTATCTCACAAGATAACTGCATTTTAACAGCTATTCAACAATAAATCCTAAAAAATTACTGCTTGCTGAGTGCCCGCAAGTAGAAATTGAAAGCCCAAGCAAGTAAAAGCATTTCCTCATTTTATGAAACTTGGGGCATCATATGTATAATGAAATATCATTAAAGATATTTGTTACTGTAATACAGAGAAAGCAAGTTAATCAGAAATAGCATAAGTGTCAGAAGTACACAAGGTGGTGGCAGGGAAGCTTCTCATTTTTGTCCTGAAGGGTAGTAGCCATGCACTGGGGGAGCAATTTACCGCCATAATACAATAGCTCAATAACAGTTCTAGTAGTCTATACAGTACATAAATCTATACACTCTTTACCCTACAGGAAAACTGGTCACAGAGAAAGCAAAAGCAAGACAGATCACAAAGTAGCTGCATACACCTATAGTACATCAAATATAAGACTATTCCAAATATAAGACCATACCAACCTGAACTTTGCTAATGTCAACAAGCACAGAAAAAGAGCCTGCTCCCTCCAAAAGGGCCAGAGCACTACTCTAAGTTTAAAGGCAGTGCATATTTCCAACACTATTGGGAATTATCATGTCTAATGGATAGATCACGTATAATCAGATGACTGATTAGGTGTATTATTTCTTTTGTCTACTAAAACAACAGAATTCAACAGACTTCCAATCTGGGATAAAAGCAAGGACAAAACACATTAGTTTCATCTCATATCACCCACACATCAACTCCTTCTCAATAATAACATCAAATCATAAAATTAAATTGAGACTCTAGAGAACTGAAAAAAAATCCCCACAGCTCAAGTAGCAGCCTTTAAGATGTGATGTTAAAAAAAAACTAGACCACCATAGTGTTACACTAGTAGTCTTGCTCAAAACATTTTTAGTATAGGAGCATATTCACGATTTGTTTTAGAAAAGGAAACAATTAAAACACTTCTTTTGCTTTGTAATATTAAAAATTCAAACAGTATTACACTAACAAAAGGCAATTTCCAGTCCTATTACTAACAACGGTAAAAAGCCCATGTAACCTTAAATTCTTAATGTTTTCTAGTGTCTGTGTGTTATCCTACTAAAATCAAATGGAACAACAGGGCCTTTTGTAGAGGACAAGCTCTTCTTGCTCCAGTGACCTTTTCTCCACTGCTTCTTGTAGTGCTCACCGCTAGGCTTAAATAATTAAACGCGTCTCAGCCTGAAGTGACTTCAGAAATGCATCTACATTTGAAAAGTACTATTTAGACAACCATTTGTAGAACAACTGGAGGTCAAATGTTTATTCTCATAAACTGATATCCTTATTGGAAGTACCTACTCATTTCCATTGCCCAAGGGCCTGGACAAGATCATGAAAGCAGCCTTCTAGTATGCCAATTACAGTTAAACAATATGGAAAGAAAGAAAGAACTATCAGCAACACTCAGAAGTAAAAGAATTTAAGTGTTAAAAGCTCAGGCATGGTTTCTGCTTAAAAAAGGAGACCACTCTCATTATATAATAGACATTAAACTAGGACAAAATAACCTTAGGAAATAATTACTCATGTTACATTTAGAAATGAATGTTATTTTCCCAAATATTCATAGATTTAGAAAGCACATTTTGTCAAGTCATGACTTTTCTCCTCCCTCAACAAAAACAAAATTCACTTCTACCAGCAAAGTAAACATTTATAAATATCAGAGCAGTAACTTTATCCATCTCTACTTCCTCTGTATCCTCAAGGCTATGACTTTATAGGGTTTCCTATATTCTCCCACATTCTTCTACAGTTTCCCTTTCCACACCCAGAAGCATAAAGAGAAGGGTGGTTTGGAGGAAGCTTGTTTCCTGCTGACACCAACATAAACGCTTCAAGCTGGCTCATTCCAAGACAGGGACAAAGAAGTAAGTTTATGTCATAGAGATAAGAGTTGATGAAGTAAGCTATTCTTCTCCACCCCTAGACCTCAGAACGTTCCATTACATTCCAGATAGAAAAATCGTTGAAATGTTCATGATTCAAAGCAAAGCTTTGATTTCAAATGGGAAATTACATTATATAAATATAAGTGTTTTGGACAGACATTTTACAAAGTTTCTCCTGCCTTTCTACATTCTGTAAACATGTCTAGTAGAACACATAAATCATATAATATCGTACAAAAACAATGTTCAATGAGACAGGTGTGGAACTTCTCTATTCATGTAAATGAAAAGAAAGATTTTGCATCTCCGCCTACTTCAGAAAAATAGTATAATAACAAGAATTAAGACAGATTAAGAGACTCTTTAAGGCAGTTTAAGACCCTTAAGCACACACTCCCAAGCCAAGTATTTATAATACAAGAAGTCTCCTAGTTACCTCTCTCAATTGTCACTGTTGTCAGTATTGCATAAAGCTGCTTAAATTATAAAGCTGATTGTCAAGGGAATCCCAGTCTGAAGGGATCTTTTGTGGTCTGAAAGGGCTGTGACTTCTGTAAAAGGAGGGCATCGGATTACTGCAGCCAGCCTTGAATATCAATGACAAAGGAGGAAAAGGAAAGCTCACAAGTCAGGCTATACTCTCTCCCCCTTACCACTCATCTAAATTACATGGTAGTTGCAGGGCAAGACAAAGCCAAGAAGGACCAGGGCAATCCTTGCTCCCCGAGGCCACTTTGCTCTCCAGTAAAGAGCACAGACACTCTCCTGCAGGTCACAGGAAAACAAGAAGCAATGAGCAATGCTACCGTACACAGCCCACTCCACTGCAAGCACCCACTGCAATTTCAGGGGCAAAAAACCACGTGGAACTGGTGTGATATGAAACATGAAAAGGAGAAAGAAAAGTGTTTACTTCTTGATGACACAGGTTACATTAATCCAGCCATACATTAACTCAGCCAGATTCCTCTGCATATTCTAGAGCTGATAATATAAAGCTATTCATAATTTTTTAGATGCTAAAGATGGTCAAAGCTTACACAATTTTGGCTTATATTTTTTATGGAAGACATGGCTGATAACAAAAACTGCCATTGTCAAATATTCTGAGATCTAGTTCATGATCTCCAGAAATCATAACGTTTTCTTTTCCAGTAATGAAAATACCTACTCATTCAGTTCTATTATATGATACAAATTTTCAGTGTATCACTCGATTTGAACCTATTTCTGGCTACTCAGGCTCTTGCACACCTACACAGTAAATTACCTCTTCTGCATGCCTCAGTTTGCTTCAGGCTTTCTGAATTCAACTGATCCTAACATTAACTATTTTTAGTTAATGAGCTGAACAGAAAGAACATTAATATTTACAACCCAATTTAAATACAATAACTGAAGAGTCTTTGGTGGGGCAGTACTTCCACGAAGTTCTGTTCTGACTTGAGTTTTATTTTTACTTAATATATATTCCTTTATTTAAGGAACTGTTGCTCAAATTTCCTAGACAAGTCCAAGCCTTAAGTTTCCAAAGCTTTTTTCAAGAGAGCCCCAAATCCCTTATGGAGTTTTCATAACACCACTCCTGTTACTAACCTTATTCAAAATAAAAATGGAGACTTGAGACCTGACTTATTTCTGAAGCATACGCTTGAGATGCTTAAAAGAACACTCTACAACCCATTTTCTCCCAGCCAAACTGCCAAAATACACTTTGCATGCAAAATGAAAACTTTCTTCCACATGCAATCTGAACAATGCAACTCCTCTTTATACTCTTTCAAGAATAGAAAACTACTTTTGCCTTTGGGGTAATCTCTGAGTTCACCTTATTCCACCCTTTTCTCTCGAGTATTTCATGTTGAACTTTCTGCTTTCCAGAAGGCAGCTACTCTTGCAGATTTAAAGTAGGTAGATCATTTAGTTTCAAAGTGCATAATTTCCCTCCTGAAATAACCAAGAGTATAGTGAAGATTTGTAGGTTTGCATGAAATGCACAGTTATTCTGAGTGGCTCCAGAGAAAATGAAAAATAGGTTGAAAAAAAAACGCAGCCCCAATATGAGAGCCTTTGGAAAAAGGCCTGACCCTCAGAACATTCACCTTCGCTTTGTCCCTTCATCTAGAAGCTGCTAATGATGCTTTCAACAATGCTTAACTGATGAACAATAAGTGGTGAGGAGAAACCACAGAGACAAAAGTGCCATCCCTCAGTTTACATAATTACACCAAAATGATGTCTTTAATGTGTTTAATGAGCTAGTGATGCACCGCTTCTAGTATGGAAGCATTGCTTTTCTTTCTCATTTGCCAATTTATTGCTGAGACACCAGAAAAGACAGTAAAGTTTATATACTGGTAGACAAATTTGAAAAAGCCAGCCAAGGTTCTACAAAAAATATGCCCACTTCTTGATAGCCCCATGTTGGACTGACAGCATTTTCTCCTACAACTGAACAGGAGAAAGGGGAGACCCTCTATTGCTCCCACAGGAAGTTAAATGAAATTAAACAAACATTCCCAAAAAAGAGTTACTGCCCTCCCACCTCACTTGTCATCTTTCCTTCATACCAAATCAGATGTTTCAGAGAAGCTAAACAGAGACTGATAAAGCCTGCTCTTACTCTTGTAAGCAGGACAAACAACGGGACTGGAACTTATTCTGTAGTTACTAGTACATGCTGGACTTCATGAGTCCTTGACATAAATTTAACCTACTAAAACAACATGTAAAATTACCAAAGAGGTTAGAATGGGCCTCATGGAAAAATCCACTGGCCACGGGTTGCAAGCTCAAATATATGTAAAAAATGCAGGAAGAGAAGCCCTTCATGTCTGCAGTTATGAGTTTAATTTAAGCATGCTTTTGTTTTACACCTTTCTGTTAGCCTCTGCAAGGCACAGAATACAAAGAATACTTACCAGTTGAGTAAAGAAATTTTGGCAAATTACAAAACAATTGTCTTTGCAAAAAGTTTCTTCAATACACATTGGGAAGAGACCTAGATTTCCTGCTACACTTCTGCCTCTGCAGTATCTGTTCTGAGAAAGAAAGTCTCCGGTTTCTGAAGAAATCTCTGCCCACCACCCTCCCCCAGGATCAATAGGATTCTACCTTATGTAACCACTCTAAGCTTGGCAGCAAGAGCTCTTACATGGCAGCATCTTACAGATTCTGAGAACACCGAAACACTAAGTCTCCTCCTTAGCAGTATGAAATGGCTGTAGAAAACTCAGCATACTACTGGGTCATTTGATCTTAACTTTGAGAATTTCACCATCACTATCTTAGCAATCTGAAAAGTAACAGCCTCCCCATGCTCTCAACACTACTCTTTTGGACCACTCCTGAAAGCTACAATGTCTAAATAAACATATTCCCTCATTTTTCAAGTTTGTTATACAACTCAAAAGTACATGAACTTCCGCAGTAATTTGATAAAAATATAAGGAACTCTTACTATTAAACGATACCTTCTTAGCTACCTCAATCTGTGAAAAGCCAAATAATAAATAGCACTACAATGGGTGTCTTCCCTAAACAACCCAATTAACTGTCTTTTTGACAAGCTAAGACATTAAGCAAATCTCCCAAACAAACTTCACTTTCACACTTCCAACTAGGAATACTGAAATTGGTTTTAGAAATTAAAGTTAATTGGTTTTAGATTCAAGACTCTTAAGCAGTTATTATCTACCGTGTCTGCTTGGTAGCCCAGGAACAGGAATTTGGAGTCTCCTTTGCTCCTAAAACCTTATCCTTTGACACAAAATGAAAAGAAATGGGAAGGAGAGTAATCCAGAAAGGGAGGGGGGAATGCCATTTACTTCATTCACCTAACTTGTCAATTCAAAGGATGTATTTGTAATTTCACTTTTCTTCAAGTGGCAAAAAGTAAATTTTACTTACTGTTAATTCTTTTAAAGAGTTAAGAACCCTAAGTCCACCTGCACAAATTTCCAGTGATCAGACCATTTGTCAAAGTAGTACAGGTTCATAAGTAACAGGTTCCTGATAAACTACTCTTTCCTGCCTCCCTATTTTGAAACCAGGCCAGTGTCATCACATTAGTGTAAGATAATATTGCGGACCCACACAATGAGTCAACAATCAAAATTATGTTTTCTGCCATCCCACAGAGCTTGTTCTTTTGGTTTAAGTCCTGGAATTGCTGGTACATCTCCCTCTCTCCCATCCTCCCCTTACTTCTATGCCACTGCACTGCTTCAAGATTGCCTTACCAGTTGTCAGCCCAGCTTGTTTCAGAAGAAAGAAAGAATTCATGTGTAAAGTACCCTGGGTCTTAGAAACACAGAAACATGTGCTGGAGAAGGTTAGTGCCTGGTTGGCTGACTTCAGCAACAAGAAAAGGAAGCTGTTCAATTAACTGGAACTAAGTGAAAAAGAAATTTCAGTTATCTTCCACTTATTCTTAAAACAATGTTTAGACAATTCAGCTCATGAGAATGTCATTGTACCCATATTCCTACTGAGACACTTTACCTATGACACACTCATGGCAAGACTCGTGCAGGCCTTCCTGTCATATTCCAGCAAGATGCACAAAGCATAGTGGATTGAGCTCACACCAGCAGCCAAAGAGCACAGAGGAGAAAGCATTTTACACATTAGGTGAGACTGAAGGCATATGGGGCATTACATTATGAAATGCAATTGAAATTCTAAGGGTCACTAAAATGAAACACTTCATATTCTTTTAACAGATTAACTATTGGTTTGGGTTTTCTTAAAAAACCCCCACACGGTCCAACTGGTGCTAAAGCCTGTTCCCACATAAAAGCTGCTAGAACTGAGCATTATTCATTTCCATTCTTACCATAAGAATAGCAATAGTATTAAAAAACAAAATTGATCCTGTGATAACGTGTTATGTTACATACAATATCATGTATAAGAGATACAAACCCCCCCCCCCAAAATAGCAAGTGTGACAGTAAAATTAAGAAATCTGAATCAAAATCCCAGAAAAGTTCTAATGAAAATCTACTAAACCAACATAACTGGGGGAACACGAGAAGAGAATCACAAGGTTTCCTCTTCAGTGAGCCTGTAAAATACCAAATAACCGCCATTTGCTTTAGTCTGCAATATAAGGAGATGAAGAAAAAACATGACTACACAAAAAAATGGATGATTAACAACAGCTGGACACCATAAAGAGTGATGACATACTTCTTTTCCAGCATACAGGTGACTGCTCTTCCACTCAGTTTACGGCAACACTATTAAATTATACTCCATACATCAGAATACATAGAAATAGAAGTGAAGAAAAACGTGTAGTCTTTTTCACCAGAACATAAAAGTTTGATCTCCAGATAGAGCATTTGTCCCCTGCTTTCATCCAGTCAACATCTCTGCTTTGATGGTCTCATTCTATACTTCAATTCTAAAACCAGGGTAAGGCTCTAAAAATTGTGAGTTGTTGTTTCTTCTCACACACACACTTTTTTTTTTAGCCCTCATTACACAGAGACTGTTCCCCATAGCTAAAAGAGAGCATAGCTCATTGCCTGGTGAAATAAGATTGCTGTGCTACATGTAATTGGGGCTTGAGGAAAGTACAATGAGGGAAAACTATGGCAAACTGCATCCTGCCCAGAAAGAGATCTGTTTGTCATAATTGTATACAGTAAATGCACATGCAAGACAGAAGCATCACTTCCAGAAAATGAGGGGAAACACACCTATAACCAGTTCTCCTTTCTTCCTTAATCCATCTTTAAAGCTATTATGCAAAACCAGTGGGATATAGAGGGACTGACTGACAGGATGCAATAATATAAAGTGATTTGATTACTCTGAAGCAGAGCCTTTTCATTAAGTTTTCAGCTTTACAACACAGGATCTGTTACAAGAAGGGTCATTATACTTCTTTGTACCAAACGGATCATCCTATTTGATGTGTCCTTGTATTTACAAATCTGATGTAATTCCCCTTTTCTTTGCATACATTACATATGTAGACATACTTATAGAAGCCCCTCAGCATTTGGTTAATCAGTAGAACTGTATTTTGATCCCTGTCTTTTTACATTATGTATCCAGCTATGCAGTATTTCAAAGAGATACATATTCTTCAATATTAGTCATTCATATTCCTATAATTGAAATGGCATGAGTACCTAGCAATTGCACTTGGAGAACGAAGCATCTTTGAAATGTATTTACAGATGGTTTGCTTACCTCCTTGGGAATGCTAAGTATTATCAGTGCAGCAATAAAAAAAAAGCTCAACTACAAGAGCTCTGATTCTATTGCAGTGCAATGGTATTTTATTTCTATTATTTAACGGAACGATGGGAAAGGCTACAACAGTCAGACTGTTACAGTAGAAGCTGCATTAGTGGAAGGGGGTGCAGGGGGAGGAAAAGTGCCAGGTTGAAATACTGAGCAGCACCAGAGCAATACAACTGATAGATCTCCAGAAATTCTGGAGTGCCATGAACCATGCTGGATAAGGCATTTACTTTGATCACCTGAGTGTTTAGTAGCACTCCCCATCCCAAAAATTAATGGCCCACAAGACCCCATTTGTGATTGGCACTTTATACCATAAGAGTTATTACTGTTTGGTCCTACATATTGCATAAATTCTGTGGCCAAAAAAAATGAAAGCAGCATTCAAAAGGTTAATGAGAAGCAAACAGATGAACTTCATGTAAGTGGATGCACAAATCCACAAATTTCTATTCTGCTACCTTCTGCTTTGGCTAACAGCAGCAGAAACAGCTTTGTACTTACATATTCATCATTCCAGAGCTGACTGAAATGCAGAGAAAAAAACTAGACAAGATTTCTGAAAATATGGAGGCTTCTATTGAAGATACTGTATAAACTGTATTTCTTGCCCATTCTAGATACTTTCCAAATATTTTAGCTTGTTTAATAAAAAGATTTCTCTTCCTAGAAATTCTAATACCTTTGAAATAAAAGGAGCTTTATAGTGCTATTTAACTAACATTTTCCAGGAGCCCTATAGTTTATTATTTTGCAAGCATTTTTACTGTGCAAATGGCAGGGGAAGGAGGAAAAAAAAAACCAGAAAAGGAAGTAAAAAGGGGATGCAAATTACAAGCACAGACTTTACAAACACCACACTCTGTATGCACGCAGTATTAATGTTTTAGCCTTTTTCCCCTACTTTAAGCAGGCAAGCAGGAAACAAACAAGGAAACAGAAGGGGTAGACAATCCCCTGGACTTACCTTTAGTGCTGTCCCTCTATAAACTTCTCACAAAGAAATTTAAATTCCTCCAACTGTATTTAATTCTTTTAGCTTTTTTCTTTCTCGAGTCACACAGAAGCAAAACAATTAGTTTTCAGAGGTTCCATTTACTGTTCTTCCATCCCCAGCAAGATGCGTCCAGGAGACTATGCCAAAAGTAAGCCCAGAACTCAAAGGCAATTGGAAAGGGAGCGTAGGGGGTTGCTGAAGGACCAGATTGTGAAATTCGGTAGCTTGAGCACAGAAATATCCTACTGTACAGTATACCTGGCTTCTTGCTCACCAAAAAACTGTAGTGCAAACTGTCAGTAGTAGCCTCCAATAGCTGCTGTGTGTGCTGCAGATGGTATGTCTCACTGTTACCTTCCCAGATGGGTAGAGGATTCAGAGAGCAGCAGAACCAGGGGGTCGCCTCCAAACCAGGTGGATTGCCAGCCACTCATTCACTCAGTCCAATTAATCAAGACAAGAACAGCTCAGTCACCGGAGGTATCTCCTTCCAGGGTGCACAGGATTATGGCAAGGTTATTAATCTTGCTTTGCTGCATCCCCCCCACCCCCTACATTGAGCAGCCTGCACCGAGATGATTGCCAGCTCTGTCTCTGTCCCTGTTCTACTGCATTTTGCTCAGCCCTCTGTTGCTGCAAGTGAAACACAGAGGAGGGAGGAATACTAATAAGGTGGTTAGCTACAGTTTCTTTAAGGCATTCTACATACTGTGTGCGCGTGTGTGTACGTGTATGTGCATTTTCCATGGGGCGATCTGGATTTCTCGGCAGCTGAAACAGGACTTCTTTCTACATCAAAGTCTAAATTAATCTGGATTATCACCTAATGAATATCAGAGCCAGCAACTGCATTTCACTTAGGATAAGAGGAGGGTACTAAATGGTCTAGAAGATTAGGATGGCAGCAGTGGTTATAGGGAGAGGGAGTGGGGGGTTGGTAGTGTAGAAACCACACTACACCAAAAAGAGCACAATCAGTTAAAATTGTTCCAAAGGGATCGTTTTAGCAATGTTTTAAAAGTCATTCTTATGTCCTGTACCAGTTGGGATTTTAAAATCAGCACTATATTATCCATCTTTAGATTAGGCAGCAATATGCAGAGTCGAGTAAATATTTTTAGAAAAGAAAAGATTTCTGGCAGGAAAAGAAAAAATTAGAATGTCAGTGGAGGCAGACATCCAGCACTGCATTTATGAAGGTGCTTGAAATTCCCTCCTTTACTGAGAATTGCTCTGCCAAAACCTTTCACTTATGAAATGAGTTTAGAGTTCTCCGTTCCAAGAGCCAAAACAGATTTTCCAAGTATCACCTAAATAGCTGACCTGCACTGGTTCATGAACCTGAGCGTTCTGCTGTGGGAAGTATGAGTCCTAGCTGTAAGTCACTCATAAAATATGAAAACAGTCATATTGCCTTTGCTTTCCCACAAGTAATTCAGACCCTCTGCATCAGGTTCAGGATGCAAACGCTGCTGTCTCACTTGTCATCCATAATTTCAGCTTTTTGCAGCAGATGACACTTCAGACTCCTTCAGGAGACTGAAGACTGACACTCCTTCAAAAACATGAAAGCAAAAATAAACCATTCCTCAGAAGCAGTTCTGGGATTACGACAGTAAATTGTAACTATGTGGGGCTGTTAAGGAACCAGTTCATAGGTCTGAGCAACCAAATACACTTGACAGAGCTCCCTAAAGAATGAGCTACATGAAATGAGTTTGGTGCTTCATATCACAGAAAGAGCTACCACCACAAGTTTCAGCAACCAAACTGTAATTGAACACAGTGGAAATGCTTTGGGGACTTCTAGATGCACCAGCCACAGGATAGCTGGCACAGAAGCCTGGATGCACTGACCATGGCAGTTGTTACTGCTACTGTACCACGAAGGACTGCAATGTACCAGGGCACTATCCATAAGCACTGTAGCCACAATATTTAATACTAACATGGAGTAAAACTCTTCTACTGTTAAGTAAACCCTGCAGTTTTAACAGCCAGTGAACTTGCAAAGCCGCACAGCATGAGAAGGAGGCTGCGGTATCTGGAAAGAGAAATGTAGGACACAGTTTCAGAAGATGGAACACCTGAACTGTTTCACGAATCACACACTGCCACTTGGGCTTTTGTTCACTTTTTCAGCTAAAATTACTGTAAAATTTAAATCTAAAATGATTTATTTATATAAAAGTCCACTGAACCAAGAGGAGAATTTGTAAATGGTAATTTTTTTTTCTTTACTGCAATTATTTTGCTTCTCCATCCTATCCTATTCCCAAACACTGCATGACATCCTTATGTTGCTGTTTTCTTGACTTATGGATCTTCGGGACAATTCTCACTCATCCACAAACATAAACATGCCTATCCACATACAAACACGAGCAGCCACAGTAGCTTGGACTGAAGATGCATCTAGCCAAAGTTTTGCTGCGTTGTTCACTGTCATAGGCAACCATCAGATCAAGGGAAGCAAATGGTGGTATTTCCCAAGTACACTGTGCCAGCCTTTAATTATCTGTGCCACAAGGAGTTGCAAAGTCAGAGACAGGAATGCTCTGCAACACTTCAGTATGACACCCACAGATGCATAGTCTTCTGTCGTAAGCAGCCTGGACTCATTTCCTCATGCTGAGAAGCCCTGATACATTTACCTGCCCTTCATCCTGTCTTTGCTCTGTTCAGTCAAACGCTCTTGTCACTAACCTTTTCCACCTTATGCAGTGACCAAAATGCCACGGGCATGCCCCAAGAGTATAGCACTACATTGTCACTTTCTACTTGGAGAACGTATCATCCCAGAGCACATACTAATGAAGCTAATGGCATGTTCTGCTTTCTAAGACTGTGGCATGAGTAATTTTGCTACTCTCAGATTAACAACTTCATCAGTGATATAACATTTATAGTACTAACTAGTCAGCTAAGGTTTCATAAGGAAGACCTCCTGTCTAGACCAAAGTCCACTGTGGACAGCTTTTTCCATGACCTTTTTCTAGGTGCAGTCAGAATTGCTTGCGTATATATAAAAAAAAGATACGCCAAAGCCAATTAAATCTATTCATAAACCATACAATCCATGGGACTGGAACAACAGCAAAAGTAATTAAACTGACTTGCATTCTAATTTCCATTTCCATGACACAGAATACATGTTAGAGAAGAGCGGAAAAAAAGAAGACATTAAATGTTGTGCAAGAATAAGTTATTGTTGGTATTTTCCAAATATTCTTCATCATAATTCCAAAGGTGCAGGCAAGGACTTTTGTCCTACTTCACCTGTCCTTATGTCATTTTTAAAACCATACTACCTGCTAATTACTTTAACATTAATCAAAAGGAAAAAACATTCTTTGCACTTTCAGGGGTTTTTTGGGTTTTTGTTTGATTTTGGTTTTTTCCCCAAAACAGGCTGCACTTTGGACATCTCATCACTCCCCTGATTACTACTGTCTTACAAGCATCTTTGTTCTTGTTCCCACATTATGGTTAAAACAAAGGCAGTTTACAATGCAATATAAGCCAGGCAGATATACCACCCACTCCCTTCCCTCATCCCACCTCCCAAGAGGGAAAAAAAAAAAAAAAAAAAAAATTTACTTCAACCTCC